>VXBP01007529.1:104960-186833 GCA_013400115.1 Rhinopomastus cyanomelas
GAAAGAGCATCTAGTCCAGCCCCCCAATACTAAAGCTCAGACCGCACACGCAACAGCCATCCCAGCAGGCACTTAAAGAAAACTCAAAATCAACTTCCCCAGCAGAACTCAACACAAAACCTAGTACTACTGCCAAACGATAGCTGCTTCTTGCTGCATTATCAAGAAACACATCAGAGTTGCAGATTTTCTCTCTCTGACTGATTGCAAACTACTGACAGGCTTGAGCTGAATCACAGAATCATTCAGGTTGGAAAAGACCCCTGGGATCATCAAGTCCAACCATTAACCCTACTTCTCAAGGTCACCCCTAAACCAGATCCCCCAGCACTACATCTAAGCATCTTTTAAACTCACCCAGGGATGGGGCTCAACCACCACCCTGGGCAGCCCAGTCCAGTCCCTGACCACTCTCTCCATGAAGAATTTTTTCCCGATGTCCAGTCTAACCCTCCCCTGTTGGAGCTTGAAGTTCTTCCCTCTGGTTCTGTCAGTGACTTCCTGTGAGAAGAAACCAGCATCAACACCTTACAGTGTCCTTTGAGGCCTCCCCTCAGCCTTCTGTTCCTCAAACTAAACAGCCCCAAATCCCTCTTGGTCTATGTGACCCTGCTGTGGTGGGGGGATTCTACTGGATGATCTTTCAAGGTCCCTTCCAATCCCTAACTTTGTCTTGATTCAGTGATTCAGAGAAGCATTATTATGTCTGAATAATAATTGCCAAAAGTGGAAACCAAAAAGCTCTCTTTCAAGTGGACAGTTGGGCTGTGATCTGAACCACAGAACATTAGGGATTGGAAGGGACCTCGAAAGATCATCCAGTCCTATCCCCCCACCACAGCAGGGTCATCTAGACCAAGTCACACAGGAACACAGAATCACAAAACATTGGGGATTGGAAGGGACCTTGAGAGATCATCCAGTCCAATCCCCCTGCCAGAGCAGGATCACATACCCAGGTGGGTTTTAAGGTCTCTTTGTTTTAGTCTGAGCAAAAATTAAGGGAGTTTATGTAAATGAAGACAGAGCTGAAATGCACAAGGTTCTGGTTCAGTGTAAAGACCTTCCCACATCCTGTAATTTTTAACACAAGCCTTTTATAAATAAACACAAACAACTTTTATTTCACACAACCTTTAAAAACAGAATCAGCATAAAGTTTTTTCTTTATATTCTGTTAGAACCTGTGCAGGACGTGCCACAGGTAAGCAATAAGAAATCATAAAAAGCCCAGTGACTACAACAAACTCGAGCCCCTTTCAACTTACAGAATGAAGCCTCATAGGGACCATAAAATCCATGTAATTACCTGCTGCAGGATCCGTAACTGCTTGACTGGTGATGCCAGATGGTGGCTCCTGAAGCTGGTACGTTGCGTTTGTGGAAGGTGTTGCTGGGCTGGTGTTGCTGTTTGTCATGTAATGTGAAGAATACGGCGAGCTGTTGTAATATTGTGCGTACTGGCTCTGGCCAAAACCAGGGTAGGAAGGGTATTCCTGCAAGACAAAACAAGCAATGGAACAGTCCATCATAGTTCTGCTGCTTTTTAAGTATAAATTCCAAACTATAACTACAAGCACATCGCCAGACCGACAGCACAGATGCTGCTGGTTCCACAGCAAGATGGAAAGTGCAAATAAATTAATGTCTTCTAACAGATTTGTTCAGGTTGGAAAAGACCCTTGGGATCGTTGAGTTCAACCTTAAAACCTACTCTACAAGTTCACACCTAAACCAGATGCCCCCAACACCACATCTAAGCAAATTTTAAGCTTATCCAGGGATGGGGACTCAACCACCACCCTGGACAGCCCATTCCAGGGCCTGACCACTCTCTCCAGGTAGAACTTTTTCCTCATATCTAATCTAAACCTTACCTGTTGGAGCTTGAAGTCCTTCCCTCTGGTTCTGTCACTAATGACCTGTGAGAAGAGCCCAGCACCAGCATCTCTACAGTGTCCTTTCACATAGTTGTAGAGAGTGATGAGGTCTTCCCTCAGCCTCCTCTTCCTCAAACTAAACAGCCCCAACTCTCTCCATCTCTCCTCGTCAGATTGATTCTCCAGGCCCTTCCCCAGCTTCGTTGCCCTCCTCTGCACTCGCTCCAGTCCCTCGATGTCTCCCTTGGACTGAGGTGCCCAAAACTGGACCCAGTACTGAAGGTGTGGCCTCACCAGTGCTGAGTCCAGGAGAACAATCACCTCCCTACTGGACACCCAGTTTCTAACACAGGTGAGGATGCCATTGGCCTTCTTGGCTACTTGGGCACCCTGCTGGCTCACATTCAGTTGCCTGTCAATTAGAACCCGCAGGCCCTTTAGCGTCAGACTGGTTTCCAGCCACCCTGCCCCGAGCCTGTGGCATTGCTCCTAGGATTACTTTACTGGACATGCTGCTGAAGACAGGTGAATAATTTCACAAGCCCTAGGCTCATACTCACTAGATGACAAACTGAAGAAAAATATTTATGAGTAGTAGTTTCACTTGAAATGATGCTAATTTCTTCAAAAAGCTCTTGAAGGGCTACATTTTTTTCAGTGAATGAGAATTCAAAGTTTGTCAAAGTTTCCTCAGCGCATGTTTACGTATTTACCTGCTGTGAACTATTAAATCCAGTTGAGTTTGTGAGTGAGTTGTTTCCTGTGTATATTCCTGAGGATGTTGTGAAACTGCCACCTGAAATGAAACGAAAAATCATGTGAACTAGCAAAGCACAGTCCCAGAAAAGAATTCCCATCACACAACTCTATCATAAGGGTCTGGCAAATCTGTAGTTTCTCCCATACGTCGGCCAATGTTGTTGGCATCAGCTCTACAACATGTCTACATCCAGACAGTGACGATTGTTTCAACAACTTGAAATTCAGACAGGAATTGGTGCCACCTCAGGTCTGACTATGTATTAGGCTACCCCATCCCATCAAAGAATACCCAGAGTTGTGGAAATAATGGGTAAGCTGTTGGAAAGCAGTGTAGGAGAAAGGGACCTGGGGGTCCTCATGGACAGCAGGATGACCAGGAGCCAGCAATCAGCTCTTGTGGCCAAGGAGGCCAACAGCATCCTGAGGTGGATCGGAATGGGGGTGGGTTAGCAGATTGCAAGAGGTTCTCCTCCCACTCTACTCTGCCTTGGTGAGACAACATCTGGAATGTTGTTGCCACTTGTCTCAATTTCCCTCAGTTCCAGAAGGACACAGAACTGCTGGAGAGAGACCAGCACAGAGCTACAAAGATGATGAAGGGAGCAGAACATCTCCCTGATGAGGAAAGTCTGAAGGAGCTGGGTCTCTTGAGCTTGGAAAAAAAGGAGGCTGAGGGGTGATCTCATTATTGTTGATAAATATGTGAAGGGTGGGTGTCAGGAGGATGTAGCCAGGCTCTGCTGAGTCACATCTAATGACAGGACAAGGGGCAATAGGTGTGAGCTGAACACAGGAGGTTCCACATCAATACAAGGAACTTCTTCATGGTGAAGGTGACAGAGCAATGCAAAGGGCTCCCCAGGAGGGTTGTTGAGTCTTCTTCTCCAGAGACATCCAGTCACACAGGAACATGTCCAGGCAGGTTTTAAACATCTCCAGAGAAGGAGGCTCCACAACCCCCCCTGGGCAGCCCCTTCCAGTGCTCTGTCACCCTCACTGGGAAGAACGTTCTGTGATTTTCCTAGTGCAAGAAGCTCTGTGGTTGCTGACAGATGCTACCAAAATGAAATCAGTCGCCTTCAGCAGAAGAGCTGCCGTCCAAGGGCAGCAGATCGCACAGACAAACAGTGCTAACAAGAAAAACATGCTGCCTCAAATTTAACCTCAAATTGGAAAGCAGCTGTTATATTTTTCTGATTATAACAGACCCGGAGCCCAAATACAACTGAAAAATGTTTTTAAACTGCTAAACTTTCAAAAGCTGCTTGATTTCTAAATAAATAGAAATATTTGGCCAAAAGAATGTCGGCTGCTGCGTCTCTTTATTTCAGCAGTTAGTCTGCGCGATGGGGTAATGCCCTCAGACATGAGTTTCCTAAGTGCATGGTCTGGATCATTAGAAAAGGACATTAAAGACACCTCACAGTGACAAGAAAGAGGAACAAAACCCACCATAAAAATTTTTATGAATACGTTTTCTCTTTCCACAGAAAGTTTGGCAAGTAATTTGCAGGAGCAAATGAGCAAAGTAATTCTATCCGGGCCAGCATCTCTCTCTCTCTCAAACAAACAAAGACACATACATACGGGCTCGCGGAAAGTTCTCTTTCATCCCATGGTCAGCGCTGGCTCCTATGGAGGAGGGGTAAGGGTCTCCTAGACCGTAACAAACACGAAGCAGGTTTCTCAGAAACAGCTCTGCGGGCCACCCAGAACTACTGGCCTGAAGTTGTTTTTTAAAAGGCTCTGATTTTGCCATTTGATTTTTTTAAATAAGCAGCCTCAGTGCAGCAGAGGGCTGCCGGCTCCTGCCTTAATCGAACAAACACACCAGGAAGAATCTCTACAAAACATGTGAGATTTACCGGCCCAACTACGCAGCTTTAAAACGTGATAAAAGCTGTAGATTGAAGGTCAAAGGTCTACTCTGCAAAGAGCAGAGGCCCATATTGCAGCACTGGAAGGCAGCCGGACCCTGCTGGGACCGGGGTGCGAACTCCAGGTGCAGGGCTTGCCCCTTGTTCCACCACGAGGCGCGGAACGCCGTCCTCCCCCGTGTATTTGCCGCAGAAGTCTATTTGCTTTCCTAGCTCAGCCTCCTTGCCATGGGATATGTCTATCATCAGGGTACAACGTATGTGGCAGAAGCCCAGCGCAGCTATCCTGGGAAAACCTAAAAGGGACAGATGGGTTATTTCAATCCAGGTTTCTTCCTTTTGTTTATGCTGTTCAAAAAATCTTCACCAAACTCCCCCATGTCATCCTAGTACTTGCTTAGCCATCTAGCAAAACATTTTTATACTAATTATGGCCAAATACCTCAACATTTACTTGTTTTGGGATTTATCCATAAAAAACAACTGGATGGTCTATTCTCAAACATCAGCGTCTTGGAGGGGTTGTAGTGTCTCCTACTCTGGAGACGTTTAAAACCCGCCTGGCCACGTCCCTGTGCGCCTTGGTCTAGGTGATCCTGCTGTGGCGGAGGGATTGGACTAGATCTTTCAAGGTGCCTTCCAGTCCCCGAGGTTCTGTGATTCTGTGTAATAAGACAATGCTGGTGCTCATGACAGGTCTAGTAGCCTTCCAGTGATGGGTGCACGGTAAAAGCCAGCTTTTATCACAGTGGAGGATACTCAAGCATGCAGCTGCAAAGGGAGCTCTTTCCTTGGCATTTCCTCCAGCCCTTTCCCACTTCATTCATCCTCACCAAGCAACACTTACAACTCTGCCAATATAAGAAGAACAGCTCATTCCCACAGCCATTAGTCATGTAAGTGGTCTTTCAACATCTATGAAGCAACTTATATGAAAAACAGCTTCAGGAAGATACCCATTAAAGTAAGGGAGGAAGAGAGAGAATCATAGAATCATTCAGGTTGGAAAAGACCCTTGAGATCTGGTTGGAAAAGACCCTGGAGATCAACACTACTCTACAAGTTCACCCCTAAACCAGATCCCCCAACACTGGGGCCACAGAACCGCCTAAGTTCTCCCCAATATTTTAATTATAAGTGTTGTCATTGTCTTTGGTCTTCTGGTCTGTAAGGTTTGTGAAGGTCAATCTTTCCTCCATCCACACAGCGTGCTGTTCACAGGAATAACAGAAACAACACGTGCACCACAGGGACCCCAGACTCTCCCACTCCTAACAGGTGGCTCTTCCACCCATGCCAGACTCAGCGATCCACTGCCTCTCACGGGTGGGCATTTTTAGCCCAAACATGGCACAGAGGCCAGGCTGAGACCCTTTCCTCCCTAAACCTCGTGGACAATATTAACTTGAAATCAAGGTGTCTGACTCTCCTCTTGCTGGAGCTTCACAACTGAGTACATCTTTAACACATTTCTTTTGCAAAATCTTTGCAGACCCTTGCCTTTCGATGTATCCAGCTCTGTTACCCTGTGCTGCTCCCCCTTTCCTCCCTCCATCAAATGAGTTTCCCATAGACATCTGCAAATCTACTTAATTGTCCTCCCTAAAATCCCTTCTTCCCGACATCCCTTTGCTTTGTATCTCACAACCTCCCCCCACTACTCCTGGCGCTGCTAGATAACCATTAGGGAAGGATGACTGTTTATTTTGCCTGCACAGTGTTAGCTTTATTGCATCGTTCGGCCCTCGTAGTCTTTGCATCTTATTTTGTTTGATTTTTCTGGCTGCTTCAGTTAGTACAAGGGGATCTCAACACATCACTACAACGTGAAGGCATCACTGCAACACAGACATGATGTTTCAGTAACTCTATGACTTGAGGCCATGGTGTAGGTGTTAGGGAGCTGCTGGGATGACGGCTGGACTTGATGATCCTGGAGGTCCTTCCCAGCTGTAACAGTGCTATGAGTCTAGTGACCATGAATTATCAACTCCTTAGAAGCTGGAATGTCGATCCAGGAGTTCCTTGCAGCTGCTGTTGGCAAGAGTTCTGAGCAATCTCCTGCAGAGAGGCAGTGGGAAGGTGGCGTGCTTGTGTTTTGGGGTGTTTTAGTGTGGTTACCTACAGAAGGCAAAACCAATGCCCTGGTTTAGGATGACTTTTGTGCTTGTTTGGATTTCTCAGGGTCACTGAAAGACACAGAAGGAAACCAGGAGCAAATGAAAATGTAAAGAAAGAAGAGACGCAATGCAAAAGGGTTTAGAAGAAAGCTGCAGCCAAAGGCCTTCCCTCACCCTGGCTTCTTTTTCTTCTAATGCCTCCTAATTTCCTCTCCTGTGTCACATCAGGACTAACACCACTGAAATGGCATGAAGATACCAATCTCTTAAAAGATAGAAAGAGGAATGAAAGGAGAAAATCCTTCACCAGCAGATATTTGCTACAACCGCCACCCGCAACAGAGAGTAGAGACACAGAGTCTGGAGAGCAAACCCCCTTCCGAATTGGGGGTGAACTTGTAGAGTAGGGTTGATGGTTGGACTAGATGATCCCAAGGGTCTTTTCCAACCTGAATGATTCTGTGGATTCCAGAAATTCTTCTGGGAAAACAGGATTGTGGGAAGGGAAATCCAGCCGTCGCACATAAACAGAGGATGCTTTACACGCAGAAGGGCCTGGGTTTGAGACTCTGTGAAACCACCTGTTCAAAGATCACACTGCTAGAACGAGTTAACTGGTTACGATCATATCCTGTGCGACTGGATCTAGGGGATCCTGCTGTGGCGGGGGGATAGGACTAGATGATCTTTCAAGGTCACTTCTAATCCCTAATGTTCTGTTATCCTGCTGTGGCAGTGGGACTGGGCTGGACATCTTTTGAGGTCTCTCCCAATCCCTAAGGTTCTGTGATCCTGCTGTGGCAGTGGGATTGGGCTGGATATCTTTTGAGGTCTCTCCCAGTCCCTAAGGTTCTGTGATCCTGCTGTGGCAGGGGGATTGGCCTAGATGATCATTCAAGGTCTCTTCCAATCCCTAGCATTCCGTGACTCTGAATACACCCTTAAAGACACAGCAAAAGCAAAACCTCACTCACCTGGTCTCTGAAATCAATTCAGCATCATGGCATTTCAAGAAGCATTTCTGTGACTGCGCACAGTTTAAAAGGAGAGTGAGAGTAAAGAGAGGTGCTAAACTTTTAACAAATGGGAGTTCAGTTCTGTGAGTGATCCCTTATTTCAGCAGCTCTAAAATCTGCAGTGCACTATATTTCAAACGACAAATTCACGGATGAAAAGTCCTGCAGCAGACATCCAAAATAAATCGTTTGTAGTAAAGAAAGGTATTTTTTAAGATATCACTTACAGCAGTGAAAATCCAGAATCAGACACAGATATGAAGTCAAGTGAGCAGGCAAGTAAGGCTACGAAACACAACCGATAATAATAGCCCGCACATACAAAGAGTTAGAGCTTTTAAATAGACTTCAAAGAATCAGACTTCAACCGTTACTTAGCTCCCTCCACAGCTGCAGTATGTATTTTTATCTCCTTTTCCCTCCCCAAGAACACTCTGGTGTCAAATTTAATTTGGCACTTCCTAAATTCATAATCCTAGCACGTTTCCCAGGACTTGTTGTTATATCCACTGTCTGTTAAACTATTCCTGCTGGGAGACACTTATTTACTCTAATAGCAGCACAACAACTTCACTACTTAACAATTAATGAAATCACTAGGCAAGGGATCTTCCAAACTCTTGAGGGATCACAGAACGTTAGGGAATGGAAGGGACCTCGAAAGATCTTCCAGTCCAATCCCCCTGTCACAGCAGGATCCCCTAGATCCAGTTGCACAGGAACATATCCAGGTGGGTTTCAAACATCTCCAGAGAAGGAGACTCCACAATTCCCCTAGGCAGCCCCTTCCAGGGCTCTGTCACCTTCACCAGGAAGAAGTTTCTTCTCAGATTGATGTGGAACCTCCTGTGTGCCAGCTCACACTCATTGCCCTTTGTCCTATCACTATATGATGCTGAGCAGAGCCTGGCTCCATCTTCCTGACACCCACCCTTCCTTCACATATTTATCAACATTAATGAGGTCACCCCTCAGTCTCTTTTCTCCCAGCTCAAGAGACCCAGCTCCTTCAGCCTTTCCTCAGCAGGGATATGATCCCCCCCCCTTCATCATCTTCGTAGCTCTGTGCTGGACTCTCTCCAGCAGTTCTGTGGCTTTCTTGAACTGAGAGCCCAGAACTGGACACAGTATTCCAGATGTGGTCTGAGCAGGGCAGAACAGAGGGGGAGGAGAATCTCTCAATCTACTAACCACCCCCCTTCTGATCCACCTCAGGATGCCGTTGGCCTTCTTGGCCACAAGGGCACATTGCTGGTTCATGGCCATCCTGCTGTCCATGAGGACCCCCATGTCCCTTTCTCCTACCCTGCTCTCCAACAGGTCAGTCCCTAATCCATCCTGGTACCTGGGGTTGTTACATTCACTGTTTGTTAAACTATTCCTGGTGGGAAATGCATATTTACTATAATAACAGGACAACAACAATTAATGACATCACTAAGCAAGAGATCTTCCAAACTCCTGAGAGATGGCCCATTGCTGCTCTCAGCAGCTCCAACTGTGATACCATCACATTTTAAGTGCTTGAGCAAATAATCATTTTTTATCAGAGGAATATAAACAAATAAGGAGATAAGAAAATAGTATGAACTAAGTCTATTAATCAGATAGATGGTAATGATTATTCAGGCAGATGGCACAAACTATATTAATTAATGGTAATATCTGTTCATACAGACCTTGCATCTGGTAGCTATAGGGAGCCTGTCCAGCTGGAGGCGTGCTGAAGCTGGCACCGTAGCTTAGAAATCCTGTCTGTGCAGGTGACTGTGACTGTGACAATCCACCTTCGGTCTTGATGCCTGCCCACAATGCACCTAAATCAGTTAGTGACAGCAAATCTATTTGTTCATATTCAAACAGGATTTGAGAAGAAAACAACTTATTTAGCAGAATTTTACACGTATACCCGCACGAGAGAATGAATGCAAAGAACATGCACGGGCAAATGGCACGTGGGCACTACAAGCACACGTAACACTCAAGGTCAACAGGGAGATGTTAAGTTCAAAACTGCACTGCAGTAACTGCTGAAAAAGTTTATACCTGGGCAGGAAGTTAATGTGTTTGAATAATTTCCTTTCTTGCCAGACACTCACTTTTCCATGTACTTATGATATTATGGAAGGCAGACTGGCAACTCTCCATGAGGCACACTGTAGCCAGGCTCTGCTGCCATGCACCTACCGAGGACAAGCTGAGAGAGTTGGGGCTGCCCAGGGAGGAGGTGGGGCCCCCATCCCTGACCTACGGGGAGTTGTCCCTGTGTAGGGAGGTTGGACTGGATGACATCTGTAGGTCCCCTCCAGCCTAGAACATTCTGTGATTCTATCATTCATTGATGACAGGGCTGAGATTTGCACTGTATAATGTTCCTAGATGAAAATTACATGGCTCCAAGTGCAACAGCTTTCTGAGGAATTAGAACTGGATGAAGAGAACCAGGAGCATTAGCTTTTCAGAGCTAACTAGATGCTGTAGGAGGCAGTCTTTATACAAATAAACACCTAACAGACACGAATATCCCTGCAGCACACTCCCAAGTTGGGAAATACATAACAGAAAGTCATTAATCTGCACATCACAATGCCCTCTCATTTCCATATTTAGAATCAATGAGGTTGAAAAAGACCGCTGGGATCATCAAGTTCAACCATCCACCCTACTCTGCAAGTTCACTCCCAAACCAGATCCCCCAACACTACAGCGAAGCAGCTTTTAAACTCATCCAGGGATGGGGACTCAATCCAATATTTTATTTAGAAATGAAAGAATCCAAAGCCCAATTAAATGAATGAGTTGCCTCCCAGCTTCAGCAATTCTTCCCCCAATTTGTAAGGCAACAAGTCTTACATATATCAGCAAGTGGAAACACCCACAATTCAGCCTCTGTCTCTGTTTTAATTACAAGGTTGTCCCAACATGAACTACCATTTAAAAATAATTACAGCTAAAGCAATGAAAACATAATACAACAGCCTCAGGTTTCGCCGCCGTGTTCAGTGCTGCCTCACTGTTCAGAAAACACCGTTAGCTGAACTGAATTAACCAAGTGTGAATGAGTAACATTCTTCTGAAAATTAATGTTAATCTAAGTCCATTTCCTGGCTGGATTATTCTTGCAGCATTTGAATTTAAAAGAGCATTGAGAAGTGACTGTGTGTGCAAAACCTCAGTGTCTTGCTGTATACAACAGGCAGAATATTTTCTCCTGTCGTTTAAATACTCAGGTTTTAACTGCTATCATTAATTACCCTTAATTCCTTCTGCCAGACCACTTGCTTGCTTTTCCCCCTGATGCTTACTCGCTGCTTCTGTTTCCTGTGGCAATTAAATGACCCCACTGACGAACCTGACACTTGGTTTCCAAGGGAACCTCCCGCTACGGATGTTGTGGGATCAGCAATCCCTATCTGATCTCAGCTTGCAGACTGCTGAAACGCGGGTGAAATATTGCTCACGGGATGTTTAACTAAATCAAGCATTGTGTTTCTAGTCCAGCTTTAACAGCCCGACTTGCCTCTCCATCTCGGAGGAAGCAGAAGGAGGTGATCAAAGGCACTGACAGAAGGATGCCACTTGAGTGAAGACAACTTGGCACCAACTTGCCCTTTTGCAAATCTCCATGCTATGAAAAGCCTTTCATCTCCTGGGACTTACTCTTCCCCACCTCCTCTCGTCCAGAAGGCCTCCATTCATCAAACCTTGATGCTCCCAAGTCTAATGAATGCAAGGAAGCAGGAGAGGATCCTGCTGCGGCAGGGGGATTGGACTAGATGGTCTCTTGAGGTCCCTTCCAATCCCTAATGCTTTGTGATTCAGGCTCTTCTCAGTGTCATCTAGTGATAGGACAAGGGACAATGGGTGTGAGCTGGAACACAGGAGGTTCAACACCAATATGAGAAGGAACTTCTTCCCAGTGAAGGTGACAGAGCCCCAGAAGGGGCTGCCCAGTAGGGTTGTAGAGTCGTCTTCTCTGGAGACATTTAAAACCTGCCTGGATGTGTTCCTGTGCAACTGGATTTAGGGGCTCCTTCTGTGGCAGGTGGATTGGGCTGGATGATCTTATGAGATCCCTTCCAATCCCCAATTTCCTGTGATTCTCTGACACTGAGAAATTTAAGAGGACTATGAGGATCTGCAAAGAAAAGTTGGTCATCAAAGTCTTTGCTAAATGCTGCTACCAAAGCAGGCAGGGAGAGGGAACCATGAAATTCTCGAGCCTCCTCAGGGCCTCTGACATGAATCAGAGCCAGGAGCTCCCAGGATGCAGCTGTTAGTGGCATTCCCCTCCACCTGCCTTCTTGACCTCACGGCTGCTAGCAGCACTTTCGAGACAAACAGTGTTCTCTTAGAGGAAAACTCCAGGGCGGGGTTTGAGATGGAAATTCACAAATACTCTTCTTCAATATCCTTCCCACAGTAAAGAAACTGAAAGAAAGAAGCCCCCCCACACTTGAGTGTCGAGTTTTTTCCCTCTCACATATATCATAAATCCTGCTCTGGCAGGGAAATTCGACTAGATGATCTTTCAAGGTCCCTTCCAATCCCTAATCTTCTGTGATTCTGCTATAAATCTCCTCATACCTTGCTGGAAGCTTTATGCCTGGGAGAAAGGCAAAGCAGACTGTACGTATGGTCTAGGCTGCAGACCAAAGAGGAAATTTGTCTCTAAAGAAGCCTTCAGCTCTGACCTGTTGCAAATGAGTCTCCTCGTGTTTTCCCTAGAAGTTACAGTTATTTGCTTTCAAATATTACTCCTATAAAACACTAAAGCAAGGAGCACCCCAGCCCCTGCACAAGACACTGCCTAAAAAGAATGAAATGGAGACTGAGGGGTGACCATCAGAATGTCTTCCTTATGAGGGAAGGTTGAGGGAACTGGGTCGAGACTGAGGGGTGACCGACCCCACTGATGTTGATCAATATGTGAAGGGTGGGTGTCAGGAGGATGGAGCCAGGCTCTGCTCAGGGGCATCTAGCGATAGGACAAGGGGCAGTGGGTGTCAGCTGGAACACAGGAAGTTCCACATCAATGTGAGAAGGAGCTTCTTCCCGATGAGGGTGACAGAGCACTGGAATGGGCTGTCCAGGAAGGTGGTGAAGTCTCCTCTGGAGATGTTTAAAACCCACCTGGACACTTTCCTGTGTGACTGGATCTAGGTGATCCTGCTGTGGCAGGGGGATTGGACTAGATGATGTCTTGAAGTCCCTTCCAATCTCTAATGTTCTGTGAAAGATTGAAATCTAATTGGCTTAAGACCTGGAGGTTCCCGTGGTCAAAAGCAGCTCTGCAATGTAAAACATTAGGCAAAAGTATCCTAAGTACTAGGCACGGGGATATGGACTGAGAAAAAAACCCAAACCAAAAGAGCAGGCAGGTGTGTTAACCCCCAGGGAGCACCTGCCAAGTGCAGCGACTCCTCATATGCAGCTCCAAGCCAGAAAGACAACTCAAGTCCACTACTTCAGCAGTGAAGGTCTTGCTGAAGTCAGTGAAACTGTTATAGTTGACTTCCCTGAGGTCAGGATTTCACACCAGGAATCAAGCTAAAACCAAGAGTCAGTGTTTGGGCTGCCCAAGTGACAACAGCCAGCCAAGTATGAACACAGGCTGCCCACAGGACAAATGGACAGTGGGGAAAGGGATCATCTGTTATCACAACACCTGATCTAGCTAGAAATAGCAGACAAGCTGTCATCAGCAACATGAACTTTTGGAAGGGAGGGGGAAGAATCCCCATCTCGGCCATTGTGAAAACACAGTTTAAATGTAATGAAGGCTGCAGACACAGAATCCTTGGATCATAACTACTGACAATATATTAATGAAACACACTTATTTAAAGTAAAGGAAAACAATGTTCCCTATTTTCAGTGTTCACAATCATCTGCTGTAGGGTGTAGTGGAGACTGCAGTGGACTGCAACTTGTAGACTTCAGGAGGGCTGAGTCACCCAGTTTTACAGTGGAATCACAGAACATTAGGGATTGGAAGGGACCTCAGAAGATCATCTAGTCCAATCCCCCTGTCACAGCAAGAGCACCTAGACCAAGTCACACAGGAACATATCCAGGTGGGTTTTAAATGTCTCCAGAGAAGGAGACTCCACAACCTCCCTGAGCAGCCCCTTCCAGTGCTCTGTCACCATCACTGGGGGAAGAAGTTCCTTCTCAGGCTGATATGGAACCTCCTCTGTTCCAGCTCACACCCACTGCCCCTTGTCCTATCATTAAATGCCGCTGAGCAGAGCCTGGCTCCATCCTCCTGACACCCACCCTTCACATATTTATAGACATTAATGAGGTCACCCCTCAGGCTCCTTTTCTCCAAGCTCCAGACACCCAGCTCCCTCAGCCTCTCCTCAGCAGGGAGATGCTCCACTCCATCATCTCCATGGCTCTGTGCTGGACTCTCCAGCACTTCTGTGTCCTTCTTGAACTGAGGGGACCACAACTGGACACAACATTCCAGATGTGGTCTCACCAGGGCAGAGCAGAAGGAGAGGAGAACTTTTCTCCATCTGCTAACCAACCCCCTTCTGATCCACCCCAGGATGCCATTGGCCTTCTTGGCCACAAGGGCACATTGCTGACTCAAAATGTTGTAAAGATTTGAAGGGACAAGGCTTGCACTGTGCATTCTGTCCTTTCGGAATAAAACTTAACATTACAGGAGCCGTATCTTCCCAAAATACACTGCTAACAGCATGTGGTTTGCATATCTTTAATATATTCCCCCAGAGGAGTATATGACCTATTTTCCAATAATGCATCCTCACTGCCAAACTGGTTATGTGCTCCCCCAGCAGACAGTCTGGCAGCAGAACTGTCTCTCTCACAGCAGCTTGTTTTTACATTTTTATTCATTTTTTTCTTCCAATATTTGCTACTGACTCCTATCTCCTCCATCAGGCAGACAGAGCCTCAACAGCAGGTTACCCCAGTTTACACCTTCAGGGAGGTTTAAAACACTGAAAGGCATATTTGTTTGGTGGGGGTCTTTCTGAATCAGCTTTCCAACTGCCAAAAAGCAGCAGAGTTTCATTCTGGTTTCAGTAATGTGGATCAGTTGAAATTCAGACCAGTACCAGTGTAGTCTAAGCCACTGCTGGAACAACTTGGCAAGTCACCAAGAGCTGTGCCTGTGTAATGGAAGCCTCTAGATCTCTATTCCTATTTCAGTGCTGTTTCTTTTATATCACCAATAAAACTCCCCAACTTTGGGGAGCTCTAAAATAGAGCTCTGAGTAGCTCTTGATTAGCTTCTTACAGAATCAGAATCACAGAATCATTTAGGTTGCAAAAGACCCCTGGGATCATCAAGTCCAACCGTCAACCCTACTCTGCAAGTTCACCCCTAAACCACCCCCCCAACACTACATCTAAGTGACTTTTAAACTCATCCAGGGATGAGGACTCAACCACCACCTGGGCCCCATTCCAGCATCTGACCACTCTCTCCACAAAGAGTTTTTTCCTGATGTCCAATCTAAACCTCCCCTGCAGGAGCCTGAAGCCCTTCACTCTGCTTCTGTCACTAGTTGCCTGTGAGAAGAGCCCAGCACCAACATCTCTACAGTGTCCTTTCAGATAGTTGTAGAGAGCGGTGAGGCCTTCCCTCAGCCTCCTCTTCCTCAAACTAAACAGCCCCACCTCTCTCAATTTCTCCTCAATAGATATATTCTCCAGGCCCTTCTCCAGCTTTGGTGCCCTCCTCTGCACTTGCTCCTGTTCTTAGCTCTGTAATGAACAAGTTAAGCATCATTCATGCCAACTGAGAAACTACCAGCCTTTGACAAGCACGCTTGAGAGCAAAGCTGTCCTACTAAGTACTAACACAAGAGTCACACCATCTTGATTTGTTTTTTTTAATTTACCTCAGGTATAAAATAACGTGGACACCACTCCTTACCATATGAAGGGATTCCATAGGGTTGCCCAGGCTGGGGGTAAGTGGCATAAGCTGCACCTTGTTGCATTCCCGTAGTAAACTGTGTCTGCCCATACGCAGCCATCGTTTGTGAAGAGGGGGTGGGAAGAATATGTGGGTATGGTCTGCTATTGATTACAAACGACAGAGAATAGGACAGAGACTGCATTAGGCAGACATGCATAGACTCGTTTTCAGCCTCGTCACAGCTATTAACCCATGATCATAAGCTGTGCTAGACAACAGAAACTGTGAAATGAAGACAAAACAACAGTAAGAAACAAATAATTAAAGAATAATTAAACTAGGAACTTCCCAAACGTTTTCCAAACAGACTCTTACCATTTTAAGAAATATATTTTAAAAAACCCCCCAAGTTCCCTAGAAGCTGCTGCGGTTTAAGTTACAACTTAAGAGGCGGATGTGGTTATTGTTTTAACTGAGGTTAAAATCTGCCTGGTTTGGTTATTGTTACTACTACTACTATTATTATTGTAAAAGATGTCATACTTAGAAGGGTAAATCTGTGATGGGGAGAATGGGTGTGTTTGTCTTGGGCTGAAACCACTGCTTCCAATCGCTGCACCAAGGAGAGAAGAAAGCACACAGAAGTGTAAATACGTGCACCAAAGACAAATAACTGTTTTTACTAACAGGATTTCAGACTATTAACAAGATTTTAATTAAAATGAAATATCTAAGGTTATTTCATACATGTGTATGGGTATTTCATATATACAAGCAGTTTTAATATATATAAGTGATATATAGGTGATATATATATGATAACACACTACATTAGGGATTGGAAGGGACCTCAAAAGATCATCTAGTCCAATCCCCCTGCCAGAGCAGGGCTACCTATTCATATATAGGTGGTACCTTAGATATAAAATGATAATTTATCAGAAACTAAGAAAAGCTTAACATTAAAACCTTGGTTACAAATCCCCAACACTGAATTGCCCCTTTGTACAAATCCTGAGCAACAGTTTATTCCTTGCTCACACAGATGTTTTCTATGAAAGACTTCCCAGTGGAAACAGTTCCCTTTGTAATTTCAAAGAATTAGTGATAGTTCCAGTGTGATATTTTATTAGCGTTAATTCATTAACAAACTTTAATTCATTAACTGTAATTAATTGATTATCTTTACAGACCTACATTTCACAAAAGACTCTATGTATATCTCTATGGAAAAGAGGTGCACAGCTACCTTCTGAAAGATATGTGTATTGGAGAATCATAGGACATTATGAATTGGAAGGGACCTTCAAAGATCATCTACTCCAGTCTCCCCGCCACAGAAGGATCACCTAGATCCAGTTGCACAGGAACATATCCAGGTGGGTTTTAAACATCTCCAGAGAAGGAGACTTCACAATCCCCCTGGGCAGCCCCTTCCAGGGCTCTGTCACCCTCATCAGGAAGAAGTTCCTTCTCATTTTGGTGTGGAACCTCCTCTGTTCCAGCTCACACCCACTGCCCCATGTCCTATCATTAGATGGCACTGAGCAGAGCCTGGCTCCATCCTCCTGACACCCACCCCTCACATATACAGGTGATGTGTTACCACAGCACACTTTCCTTATCTGCTTTCTAAAATGCCTACAGACTTTCAAAGGTTTGTAGCTAAACAGTTAAGCCTATGAGGCTAAATGGACTGGATGATCTTTCAAGGTCCCTTCCAATCCCTAATGTTCTGTGATTCTGTGAAAAGAATGAACACCTTGATAATAATAAATGGTGAAAAATGAGGAAGAGCACAGCTCAATTTCAACACTAATCACAGAGGCAGATACATGTGCTCTCAGAAATCAAGAGAGTGACTATTCCAGCTAGAGAGACTCGCTCCCATGCTGTAACACTTCTTACATAGGAAAATGCCTATTGACTTAGGGTGTCGGAGCTAGATGAACAAAAATAGGCATACACCACAAAAGGCACACGACTTTCTAACTGCTGTGCACAGGCAGAGACCACTTGGGATAAGAAAACAGCAAATTAAAAAACACTGAGCTTAAAACCTTTGTTTATGCCTTACCTGCTCCTGAGAAATTGTCTAAAGACCCGTCTGTAGTAGTAGTAGCAATCTCACTGCTGCTCATTGGTTCTGTTTTAACTATAGAAATACAAAGGAAATATGTTCTATATGCACCTAATATTCTTGCACACACGTGCTACAGGCATGAGTTCAATACAACAAAACCCCACTGAAACCATTTTAAATTGCAGCTATCAACAGGTTGCATTCCCTGCAGAGTACTGATTTATACCCACAGAGACAATTATCAAGGCGTTTATTTCTGCCCCCAAGGAAGAAGAGCTGCTGTAACAAACAAGTCCCCACGCAACTCTCTGCACCTGTCCTGATCCCTCTCCATCCTGCAGACCTAACAATAAAGGTCCACATTTAGATCAGGTCACAAGGACTTTAACAGGCTTGAAAGACAGTCATTTGAGTAAGAGAAAAAAAGGGTTTCTCTGAGGACTACTCAAGTTTTTCTTTCCACCCAAGGAAAGATGACAATTTGTGATGAAGTAAAGCATTTTGGTTGGCTTTCTCCTCTCAAAATGAAAACTGACTTTATACTCAGCAACCCTTAATATGCAAAGGGGATACAGTTGTCACCAGACACGTCACATAATGCTTCTACGTTTTATTCTCTCTGCACCCACAGCCCAACATGGCCATCAGAGAGTAAAGAAAGGAATGCGAGATACTACCTCCTGGCTCATGACGCTTCATAATTAATGATTTTTAATAAAGCATCAAGTAAATACATTTAAAAACTCCCTTTGATATCAATCTCAGCACCAACAGTATTCCCATCAGCTCCAGTATTCCAATTCCAGTCACTCAGGATGCAGCTGATGTTCCTGTGCTACTTGGTCTAGGTGGGCCTGCTGTAGCAAGTGGGATTGGACTGGAAGATCTTTCAAGGTCCCTTCCAATCCCTGATGTTCTGTGCTTCTGTGACTTGGCGCAGATGCAAACAGGCACAACATCTACTCCCAAGAACTCACAGCTCAGCACAGCAACCTCTCAAATCCATTTTGACATAACCCAGCTTTTGGCACTGCAGCGCAACGAAAAGCAACCGAGGTGGACGCTTCAGAAAACAACATTGCTCATCTTAGTGTCAGCATCTCACCACTTTTGTTCTTGTTGACACACACAGTCACCACTTCCCACACAGCAGAGCTGGTGCATACCTGACCTTTCAGTGAGGCAGCTCAGGAACTCTGCAGAAAGATTCTGGGAAGACTGAGGGAAGCTGTTTGACACAAAGGTTTTGTCTCACCTTGCCACAGGTGTGCATGTTTGGCACACAGGTTTGTCTGTATGTATGTGTTCAGGAACTGCAGCCACCACTCAGCAGAAACTCATCTGGTACCAGGTTTGGAAATAATCACAGAACATTAGGGACTGGAAGGGACCTCAAAAGATCATCCAGTCCAATCCCCCCACCACAGCAGGATCACCTAGATACAGTCACACAGGAACGCATCCAGGCAGGTTTTAAATGTCTCCAGAGAAGGAGACTCCACAAACTCCTTTGGCAGCCCCTTCCAGGGCTCTGTTACCCTCACTGGGAAGTGGTTTCTTCTCAGATTCATGTGGAACCTCCTCTGTTCCAGCTCACACCCACTGCCTCTTGTCCTATCATTAGATGCCCCTGAGCAAAGCCTGGCTCTGTCCTCTTGATGCCCACCCTTCACGTATTTATAAACATTGAGGTCACCACTCAGTCTCCTCCAAGCTAAAGACACCCAGTTCCCTCAGCCTTTCCTCATCAGGGAGATGTTCTGTTCCCTTCACCATCTTCATGGCTCTGCGCTGGACTCCCTCCAGCAGTTCTGCATCCTTCAACCCACAAGTTCATGTGGTTCATTGCCCAGTCACCAATTTTCTGAGTTCACATCACATCATGTAGTCTCTGGTGTACCCAAGTAAAGAGGGCTATGAGGAGTAAGATGCTGGGTGTTTTAAACGTGGATTTGAAAACCTAACCTTTGGCCACTCCAGTTACAAAAGCCACATGAATACCTCAAAGACTGCACCTTTGAGCACGCAAAAAGTAAGGTTTAAAAATATCTTTTTGAAATGACTTTGATGATGAAGGGAGTGATCATTATTTTATTTGAACTATCTACTGTTTGTACTGAAGAACCTTGTGATAATAAACAGACTACTAAAGCTTACGGGTGTCTTATAAACTGGTTAATTAATTGCACTAATTCCTACCCAGGACATGTTCTCTCTTTTTACTGTAGATGACAGAATTGTCAAGTCTTGACCATGAACCATGATAAATTTATTTGCTCCTGCTTCTCAAAGCAGAGCAGAGGACTCTTCCTGTATCTCATTGTCTGGAAAGTCCCAGAAGATAACAACTACAAGGTAATTTCCAGCCTGAATTTAAGTTTAGTTTTCCAAGAAAGTCCCTGCTCAAAGAAGCACATTCTAGTTCAAGCCCAGACTGTTTCCTGCTCTCCCCCTCCTCTGACAGGAGAGAGCTTTAAACCTTCTGTAGTGTCTGGGCTGTGGCTAGCCACTGGCTTTTACTACATACATGTTGCCCCATGACACTCATCTGCCTTTTATGCATTACAAATGAAAGAGCTTTAAAAAAATCACAGAGCATTAGGGACTGGATCCTCCTGTGCTCTTCTGGGGCTGAATAAAGAAGTTAGCATCAATCATTATTGACACTAACACCCCCCTGAAATGCAGAGACTCGATTTACACTTACTGCTATTTCAGGATGTGGAGGTATCCCTGTGTCAATTACAAGTTTCATACCACTAAGCTCTTCATCACAAACACAAGTTTAGCCTGGAGAAGAGGCGACTCAGGGGGGACCTTCTCCCTTTCTACAGCTACCTAAAGGGAAGTTGTAGTCAGGTGGGGGTCAGGCTCTTGTCCTAGGCAGTGCCCTTCTCATCCCAGCAGGGCCTGAAGCTATCAGGGGAGGGGTCAGGTTGGATGTTAGGAAGCCCTTCCTCATGGAAAGGGTGATCAGACACTGAAATGGACTGGCCAGGGCAGTGATGGAGTCCCCATCCCTGGAGGTGTTGAAGGACAGACTGGAAGCAGTACTTAGTGCCCTGGTCTAGGTGATTGTGGTGATGTTAGGTACTGGGCTAGATGAGCTCAGAGGACTTCTGACTAAATGGTCAATTCAACAAATTCACCAAATAAAATTGACAGAAAATCCAGGAGAAACTAAAAGGTACAAGAACCCAAGCATATCCCAAAGGAGGATCAATGTCTGATTGATATCACCTACCACAAATTTCCACCACAAAGTACACAGAATTATGAAGAACTATTCAAAACTATGAATAACATATACAAAGTCAAAAACCTTTCACTTCTAGTTCTGCAATACTGAAAGATTGAGTGCTACCATGTATTGTCAGAATCACAAGCAATACTCAGCACATACTTTACTCAAAGAAATCAACACCACATGGCACATAACAACCAGCTAATGCCCTCTCTGAATTCCAGCCTGATAGTCCACCACTACTTCAGAAAATTCTGAAAGAAATTCTTTCTCAGTTCCAGAAGGACACAGAAGTGCTGGAGAGAGTCCAGCGCAGAGCCACAAAGATGATGGAGTGGAGCATCTCCCTGATGAGGAAAGGCTGAGGGAGCTGGAAAAAAGGAGACTGAGGGTTGACCTCATTAATGTTGATAAATATGTGATGGGTGGGTGTCAGGAGGATGGAGCCAGGCTCTGCTCAGTGGCATCTAGTGATAGGACAAGGGGCAGTGGGTGTGAGCTGGAACAGAGGAGGTTACACACCAATATGAGAAGGAACTTCTTCCCAGTGAGGGTGACAGAGCACCGGGAGGGACTCTTCAGGAGGGTTGTGGGGTCTCCTTCTCTGGGGACATTTAAAACCCACCTGGATGTGTTCCTGTGTGACTTGGTCTAGGTGATCCTGCTGTGGCAGGGGGATTGGACTGGATGATCTTTCGAGGTCCCTTCCAATCCCTAACGTTCTGGGATTCTGTAATCCTGTGACTCTCTTCTACAATATCACAAATCAACAGCAAATATTCTAAACAGCGCTGCTTTTTGAAGCCCTGAAACAGGATTTACATTCATCACCTCAGAACCTTTTTAATGGCTGCTCATCAGATAGACACATAGTTGGGAGCTCCGACTACCTTTGTGTGGGTGCTCATTCTCATGTTGCAGCAGGTACTTAAAAGAACAAGAACTTTTTTTTTGCCAAAAGAATTTTGATGTCCAACTGCCTTTGAAGCCTCCTTCTTTATGTATCTTTGAAAATCTGATATTCAATTTGTTATCCATTTTCCCTTCACTTGATGTGAAAAAGCCTTCTCTTCTTCCCTCTGAACACTCAAAAATGAGGATAAAAGTAGCTCCACACTCCTAACATGAATGAAGTGTATTGCTTGGAAAACCACAGCTCCCTCTCCCATTCTTCATCTATTCTTTTTCATTCCAGTTGCATAAAAACATCACAACAGACCACAGGCTTCTGTTTCTCTATGTCACACATCAGAACTGATTTACATTCCTTAGATAAACAAAGATGATTGTAGGCAAAAACTGGGTGCAGTTGTCCACTATGGAAAACAGCCTGGACACGTTCCTGTGCGACTGAATCTAGGGGATCCTGCTCTGGCAGGTGGATTGCACTAGATCTTTCGAGGTCCCTTCCAATCCCTAATGTTCTGTGATGCTCTTTTCAAATTTACTGATTATTTGCAACCTTTCTCCTCTAAAGTCCATCTACCAAAGTGAGCAGTGTTCTTGCAGTAGCCACTAGCTGTCAGATAAAACTTAACAAATGCCAATTTTATTAGATCTTTTTGTTATTGTTTCTTTAACTCCTTCAGTGTCAGCCTGCCATGGGAGCTCACTGGCAAAGAAAGAAGCACAGAACGTTAGAGACTGCAAAGGACCGACCTCAAAAGGATCATCTAGTTGAATCCCCCCATCACAGAAGGATCACCTAGACCAAGTCACGCAGGAACATATCCAGATGGAAAACTCAAATACTGCAGTATTTATATCATCACCACAACACTGTCATGCCAGGATTGATTTTTCAATGTGTCTTTAGACACTTCAGTGCTAGTCCTCTGCATTTTATCCTGGGAAATTTCTGACTGTTCAGAGTCCATAGCAAATCTTGCCCCTAAAACACACTCTCACACCCCTAAATCCCCATTCAGTGCTTTGACAACTTACCACTAAGTGTGAAGCTAGAAATCTTAGCTACTAACAGCAGGCTATCTTCTCACCATATCCTCTTGTAGAACAACACCAATAAGACAAGTCTCAAAAAGTACATTAGAGGAATTCATGCACATTTTATTTAACAGTGGAAGGTATGGGAACCAACATTTCCACTTCAAGTACAACACGCAAGTGAATACAGAATCACACACAGACCATCAGGGATTGGAATGGACCTTGAAAGCTCATCCAGTCCAATCCCCCTGCCACAGCAGGATCCCCTAGATCAAGTCACACAGGAACGTGACCATTTCAGCCAGTGCACTTGACAGTGTGAGCTTGGGGTTGGCTGGAAGAAAGGTCCACACAACTGATGCAGAAATAGGGCCCCCTTTTGTGTTCTGGACAACCAACACCTGTGCTGCAACTGGGAACTGCAATACCTCCCCACTGCACCACATCACAGCTTCTGCTGCACTGGGAATTACTGGAAGGGCAGGAAGTTCCCTTTAATGCCTTTCCACTGGCACGCTGCACAGACCGAGTGCTCCAGACCCATCTGGTCTCACGTGTTAACACAAACAGAACCAACAAATCACACCGAAGCATTTTAACTATGTGTGGTAAGCCCTTAGACTCTACAATCTGTCAATCTCGTCAGGATTCTGCTTTGAGCATCTCAGAACAAATAGTTTTACCTCAACTTCCATCAAAAAGAACCACCCAAACTTTGATTCATTCAATCCCTTTTTCTTAAGCCAGTTTAGCAGCTCGAGGTACCCAAAGCAAACGTTTTCTCTTGATAAAATTAATCACACAAACACTAAACATCTCAACTTTGTCTTTTGGCACACAGATAAAAATGACTGCATTAAGTTTCTTCACAAGCTTGTTCTTATTTGTCACTTATTAGCTATCAGAGACAGGAATTTTCAAGTTAGACCAGAATTGCACGGCACGGGCTACTTCTCAAGACATTTTGTGTACAACTGCTAAAAAATGCCTGCTGAGTGCCCACAACCCGCCCCAGCCACCCAGATCTGCAGGGCCCTCTGGGCTAGGAGCTTAGCAACCACTTGGCAGTGCTGAGGAGGGAAAACTGCAGAGGAAAACAGTTTGGCTTTTCTCTCAGAGGGTAGCACACGCATTGGAAGTTATAGCTTTGCAGGCAGATTTCACCCAAAATAAATACACCTGAAATTTGAGTGTCAGATAAACAAGTCACCATGACTGAATTCACTTTGCTCAACAAACTCTGATACCTTCCTAGACATTGGGAGTCGCCTTCTCTGGAGATGTTTAAAACCCACCTGGGTATGTTTTCCTGTGTGACTTGGTCTAAGTGATCCTGCTCTGGCAGGGGGATTGGACTGGATGATCTTTGGAGGTCCCTTCCAATCCCTAATGTTCTGTGATTCTGTGATATCATTTCCAACTTGATTTTCTAACTGAAGACTGTGCGTGAATAGATACAACGTGAGTGCAGAGGAGGGCAACAAAGCTGGGGAAGGGTCTGGAGAATAAATCTGATGAGGGGAGATGGAGAGAGTTGGGGCTGTTTAGTTGAAGGAAGAGGAAGCTGAGGGGAGACCTCATCACTCACTACAGCTATTGGGAAGGACACTGTAGAGATGCTGGTGCTGGGCTCTTCTCACAGGTCATTTAGTGACAGAACCAGAGGGAAGGGCTTTAAGCCCCCACAGGGGAGGTTTAGATTGGACATCTGGAAAAAATTCTTTGTGGAGAGAGTGGTCAGGCCCTGGACTGGGCTGCCCAGGGTGGTGGTTGAGTCCCATCCCTGGATGAGTTTAAAAGATGCTTAGATGTAGTGCTGGGGGATCTGGTTTAGGTGTGAACTTGTAGAGTAGCGTGGATGGTTGGACTTTCCAGCTTTATCATACTAAAGAACTTTCCAGTTACATGGAAGCTACAAAAGCTGGTGAGGTTTACAGAAAAGGCTTTTGTGAGCTACAGGAATTTGTTAGGTACCTGCTAATATAAAAACATCACAAAGTACTTGAGTATTTAAAAGCAAGAAGAGTCATCTGGAAGGGGCTGCCCAGGGGGTTGTGGAGTCTCCTTCTCTGGAGATGTTTAAAACCCACCTGGACATGTTCCTGTGTGACTTGGTCTAGGTGATCCTGCTCTGGCAGGGGGATTGGACTGGATCTTTCGAGGTCCCTTCCAATGTTCTGTGATTCTGTGAATCTGTGGACTTGAAATATTTTCCGGCTTAAACTGCTTTAAAGCATTAAGCACTATTTTTTATTCTTTAAAAAAACTACTTCTTTGTTGTTTTTCAAATTGCTTCAAATCTGATTGCAGCAGTACTTTTAGAGCAAGAGCAAAAAGCAAATTATACACAGCTCCAGCAGAAAAGCCTGTTAATCTGATAACCCACAAACCCTCCGCACTACAGAGGACTCCAATTAGAATAAATAGCAGAGATGTTTGGAGAATTGAGGGCTGTGACATCTGTTTGATTGATATGTGCCTTTCCTGGAAGAATGCAAGGCACATCCACAAGCCCAAGCTGTGACAGCACTAACATGACCCTTTTTTTTTGGGGGGGGGGGGAGGCATAGTTTTGCTAGANGGGAAGGCATAGTTTTGCTAGAACAGTTATTCAACTACACATTTTTATTTATATTAGACAGTAGCACTGAACCTATCCTCTGCTGAGAGGGAATGAGGTAGTCCTGATGTATGTGTTCACTCTTTCTAGTAATGCATTAATACCTCTGTTCACATAGCCAGCCAAACATCACGAGTGATCTTCGCTACTATCACGCCACAGAAATGCCACAAGAAAGGATTTTTTGTTGCTTGTTACATAAACCCTCCATTGTTTCATTCTATCTGTTCTTGTACCTGTTATATTATGTTCAAATCTGTTAGTTGGGCTGTTCTGCTGTTAGTATTCTACTGAGAACAAGTCTCCTCCTCTGGAGACATTTAAAACCCGCCTGGATACGTTCCTGTGTGACTAGATCTAGGTGATCCTGCTGTGGTGGGGGGACTGGACTAGATGATGTCCTGAAGCCTCTTCCAATTCCTGATGTTCCGTGATCCTGCTGTGGTGGGGGGATTGGACTAGGACCCTTCCAATCCCTACTGTTCTGTGGTAACTTACCAGCTGCCTGACTGCCCCGTGAAAAACAGCTATCAGTTTACCCTGTGGAATCACGACACCTGTTTGAATTTTGCCCACTTTGTCAGAGCAGAGGAAACTTCAACACACAGCCTACTTCACTAAACTTTCCACACACAGATAAACAACCCGTCTGTGCTTTTTTTGATTTCTTTTTCTCAAGCTGTGCACACACTACCTGCTGAATTCACGCTGAAACCCAACTGCTGATAAACACTGAACGTTGTCTCTACACACCATGCGACATCAACACAGGGCCGTCTGAAACAGTCAAACATATCGCTCTGCATCGCTCACCGACCGCGAGAACAGCAATGCGGCGTGGAGAGAAGAAACAGTGGCTCACCTTCCGTGCCATTGGGTGTCATGGAATTATTATTTGTGTGGGAGTTATCAAGCTGTGGACCGCTGGGGGATTCGCTGCTACCACTGAGCTGGCTGTGTGGGCTGGCTAGATCCTGCATTTCCATAGACCTGGAAACAACACGCAACTAGTTTTAGCAACGTATTTAGTGACACAGAGGAATCACCTACAGGAGACATAGTTATCAGCACCCCCAAATCAGTGAAAAATGAACAGCCCCTCACAGCTTGACCTTTTCTAGTGCTAAACTCATTCTGTAACCGCACATGACCGACCAGTTCCCACAACTATTTTTGCAGCTTCTGATTTATATACGAAGTGCCGCACTTCAAACATCGACGTCACCCTGTGTTTTTAAGATGGAATTACCCACATACAAAGGCACATATTTTCTTAACAACAAATTAACACTCTGCTTTTTCAAGATTTATTACTCAGTGGCACTATAATGGGGCCTCCAAACCAAATAAAACACTCAAAGCCATTGTAGAAACTTATCATCTACTGACAGGGAATGAGATAGTCCTGATTTATGTGTTTACTCTGGCAAACGACTTAATTGTTCCTGTGTTTCCACTGAAACAAACGCGGCATTAAAGACATTATTATAGTCTTCTCCCTTGTTTGCTTTGTGGATTACATAAAGCTTGCCCAGTTGGAAAGGGGTACGACCAACACGCAGCAAACCCACACTGGTGTTAGCATGCCCGGTGCATCTCAGCGGCTCTCGCCGAGCCAAAATATGAGGAGAGCTATTCCAATTCAAAGCAAAAATTAAACATTTAGATACCACACAAGCAGCTGGATGTTTTCAAACTGTGTTTTTAGCAGCCTTACACAACAGCCATCACCACTGTGACATGTTTCTTGGCTGATGTTGGTGAAGGTTATCACTGAAGTGTCCAATCTTTGTGTTTCTTTATACCCAAAACCTCTGAAGTCATTTGAGTTACTCAGTCTAATTGTTCCCTATTGCTATTTAATAGACAACTGTGCCTCCAAGGCATCTGAACCAATAATTCTTGTGTTTAAAAGAAATGCTTAGATGCTTTTAAAGACCATTAAAACTACACTAAAAACACCTCCCACAACAGTATAAATCTCCTAAAGCTCAAGTGTCATCTCAGCTATAAAGTTTTCACACTCTGTGTGTGAAATCTAATTAATTTTATCAGAGGTTCTAAACACAAATCCTTTTTACTTTTCATTACCTAAATCTAAGTCTAGTGAAAAAGTGTGCGCGCTCGTGGCTACAGACTGTTGCCCACACGTAAAGGCAACGCTTCCAGCACTCACTCATCTGCTTAGTGCAGAAAAGCAGAACAAAAACACACATCACAAAGAATAACAAAAGGTTTACGGAGAAACAGCGGTTTCTAATCCCTTACCTGCAGCTTGAGGAAACAGCAACATCTGAACTGGTTTGAGACTTCCGCACCTGTAAACCAGGGAAACAAACAGATGCCTCAATTACTGCGCTCTAGGACGAGGCCTTACTTGAAAGAAAGAGGATCCCAGCGGATGACATGCTGTCCTTCACAGCCAAAAGCCAAGGAGGAGGGTGCGGTGCCCATGAAAGGCATATTGTCTCCAAATTGAAGGCTCGGTTGTTGTTTCCCCGGCAGGTCTCTCTCTCCTCCCCGCGCGGGGGACTGCAGCCAAGTGACGGGATAGTGATTCATCAGGGGCCCGGGAGAGCTGCAGAGGAGCTCACTCCTCCCCCGGCCAGGCACGATTCCGACTCGCATCCCACGAAAGCTAGCTAACCTCGCCGTGCCGCCCCACCAAGGGCGGCGGCAGCCACTGCAACCTCACGGCCTCAAGCATCCTCCACCCATCTCTCTGGCAGAGTTCTCTCCCTCCCATCCCTTTGACTCTTGACAGCGTCTTGCCTCCCTTGCATTAGTTTTCCTCTCACCCTGCTCTTCACTGGCCTTCTCTGAAGATGTTCGAAACCCGTGTGGATATGTTCCTGTGTGACCTGGTGTAGGTGGTCCTGCTCTGGCAGGGGGATTGGACTAGGGAGGCTGTGGAGTCTCCTCCTCTGGAGATGTTTAAAACCCACCTGGATGTGTTCCTGTACAACTGGATGTAGGTGATCCTGTTGTGGCAGGTGGATTGGACTAGATGATCTTTCGAGGTCTCTTCCAATCCTTAATGTTCTGTGATACTGTAACTTCTGTGTCTGGGCCACAGGGAACCCACAAGTTAACACACCCCAAAGGTAACAGGAGAAGCAAAACGGAGATGATGACACTTTTGAAGAGTCAGTGAGGAGCACGACACGGGGCAAGGTCCACCTATGGTAAATGGCTTCAATACATGAGCAACCACACAACCGATTCCTTTTCTGGAGACATTTAATACCCGCCTGGATATGTTCCTGTGTGACTTGGTCTAGGTGATCCTGCTAGATCAAATCCAGGTGGATCGGACTGGATGATCTTTTGAGGTCCCTTCCAATCCCTAATGTTTCTGTGATTCTGTGACTCCTTCTCTAGAGACATTTAAAACCCACCTGGACAGTTTCCGGTGTGATTGGATCTAGGGGATCCTGCTATGGCCAGGAGACTGGACTGGATGATCTTTCAATGTCCCTTCTAATCCCTGATGTTCACAGCAGGATGACCTAGACCAAGTCACACAGGAACTTATCCAGGTGAGTTTTAAGCATCTCCAGAGAAGGAGACTCCACAAGCCTGCTGGGCAGCCTGTTCTAGCTAAACAAAGAGGAGGAAGCTGTAGCATTTAAGTCTGAGGTTACTCATCAAGAAAAGAAATCTGGCTCCACAGGGAAGCAGTGTGACAATTTTCCACTTTAATAAAACAACTACTTTTTTAACCCAAGAGAGTGATGGATTTTCACATCCTATTTGAAAAACACCATTGCTTTGCTCACACACTTCTCTGTAGCCAGTAACAATTGTCAGCAGACGATAAAATTCAGGTGAAGACACACTGTTAGAGTCAAGGCACACAAGGCCTTCTCCAGGAGAGGTACATATCCTCTCAACATCTGTGTTAAGAACACTTAATGCACGCTTCCATCCAACCTGAGCTGACATCTCTTAAACGACCACAGCACAAAGACAAGAGAGATGAGGCATTTTAAGTGCCATAAAAATCATCCAAGCAAACCCTCCTTATGTTACTCCAGGGGTAGGCTGCTTTGTTATTTTTAATCACAGGCAGAACTACTACTAGTGAGCATAAACAACTGCTAGGAGCAGCCAGGCAACGCAGAACGTTACCAATGATGTCAGGAAGCAGGCAGTAACGCAGCGCTGAAAAACATCAATCTTTTTAGAACTGCGTACTCAAAGCTCTGCAGAACAGGCTTTTCAAAGCATCATCACACGCCAAACTAGAGGAACAGATACATCCAAAGCTGCACTTTGTTCCAGAGGTGGTTTTTTTCCCCCCTCAGTTCTTTAGCCCAGAAAGGGCAGCAGAGTGCCTGAGGATATGTTTCTGCTGTTACTTCTGAACACCTGATAAAAATTATAGGTGAGAATCAAGCCTGCTTATCACAGAATCACAGAACATGAGGCATTGGAAAACACTTTGAGAGATCATCTAGTCCAATCCACCCACCACAGCAGGATCACAGAACATTAGGGACTGGAAGGGACCTCAAAAGATCACCTAGTCCAATCCACCCACCACAGCAGGATCACCTAGACCAAGTCACACAAGAACGTATCCAGGCAGGTTTTAAATCTCTCCAGAGAAGGAGGTTCTATACAGCTATCTTTGCTCCCTCTTGCACAGCATCCCTTAAAGCATGCATATTGAATCACACAACTTTAGGGATTGGAAGGGATCTCAAAAGATCACCTAGTCCTTTATAGAATGAACCTCCTTTCTCAAATAGATGCTTTAATTATTTGAGATTTTCTGCAGCATTATTCTTGCTTTGCTAAACTCTGCAGCGCATTTAATCCTCACAGTTTTGTTTATCCAAATTAAACAAAACAATCATTTCCATACATTTCACAGCTCTGTGTATGTGCACAGGCGTGGAGAGATTTTATTTACAGAGTCATAGAAGGAGGCAAAACAAGAATATGTCTCATCCCAAGTGAATTAAACCCTATATCACAGAACATGAGGGACTGGAAGGGACCTCAAAAGATCTTCTTGTCCAATCCCCCTGCCACAGCAGGATCCCCTAGATCCAGTCACACAGGAACAGATCCAGGCAGGTTTTAAAAAGTCTCCAAAGAAGGAGACTCCTCAAACCCCCTGGGCAGCCTGTTCCAGTGCTCTGCCACCCTCACCGTAAGGCATGTATTCAGGCGGGTTTTATATCCTCTATATACCTTCTCTATTCCCTAACACTCTATGATTTGCACGAGTTCATACCCACAACGTTCATATTCATTCAGTATCCTTTAGACAACTTCCTATGTGTCTCCAGGATTATTTAAACCACGAGTTGCACGTTACCCTATTTTAAAATTACTCCGTAATCAAAACAGCTTTAAAACAACTAATCCTCACTTAGAGTGGTCAGCTGAATCCGCAGAGTGGTCCAGGATAAATAAATCTACTCCCAAGAATGCGCATGCAGACAACAATTAGACACAGATGTGAGAGAAATTAGTTCCAGTTTACAACACGCTGCACCTCACACGCTTTGAGTAGTGCGAGATGATAACGCAGTGCGGAGCCACAGTGACGACGACCAGTTGATAGAACAAAACCATGTCAGGGTGGTGTGTGCTTGCTCTCGCGTACATTCTCCCATTTTGCCAGTAGATTTCCGGATAACAACATAACTCACATATCCAAACAAAGGGGGGAAAAGAGATCTGTTTAAAAAGCTCTAGCCTTCCTCAGGCAGCTGGAACGCCTCCCCCCCCAAAACAAAGGAGAGTATGGGACTGTCACTTACTCTTCACACTCTGCACTGCTCTGCTTAAACAGCTACAAACACCTCATATGCTCAAAAACATAGTGTCACCGTTTGAGGCTACGGCTGAACCCAGCACAGAATGTTAGGGACTGGAAGGGACCTCGAAAAAACATCCAATCCAAGCCCCCCACCACAGCAGGATCACAGAACCTTAGCGATTCAAAAGGACCTCGAAAGATCATCCAGTCCAATGCCCCCGCCACAGCAGGATCACAGAGTCTTAGGGACTGGAAAGGACCTCAAAAGATTATCTAGTCCAAGCACAGACTTCCTCCACACTACCTCAAAACTATTCCTGCCTGCGATTTGATTGTTGGATCTAACACTCTCCCTAACAAGAACTGTAAAGCTCTGCAGCACAAAGCATGTGGGAAGAAAAAAAAGACACTGGCAGTGAAGCTACTTAGAATTCACCCATTTACAAATCTCAAATCAGTAATATAAAATTCTGATTAGTTAATGAGGTCTTTTAAGTTGGCTTTTTATTCTAATTTCAATTTCTAATCCTTCACAGATGTAGGTTTTGCCGGCGTTCAATTTGTCTCTCTCATTTTGTTAAAGCTCACATAGTGCTCCAGCAATCCGTTGAATAGCCACATTAAATCTGTTAATACCGTGCTCTTCAACCCCAGAAATTATTTCCAGAAGGCAAACTCGCTCGGAGAGATCATCAAACACGACTCGAGGTACACATTTTATCACATTTTCCCTACCACAGAGCTCAGGATGCGGAGGCAGAAATCATGACTCCTGCACTGTTTATTATACTTTGCTAAATTACAAATCAAAAGCATCTGACAGAAGATCAGGTACGAAGCCAAAAAGTTAACGACGTTCCGTGAAAAGTAAACTGCAAATGGGAAGGGATTCGAAATTTCAGCAGCACGGAGCAAATAAAATGTAGGTACTTGTCTAAATCACGGGGTTTCCACAGTATTTTTTGCTCGCTGGAGGCTTTTTTTTTTAATGGCTATAATTTAAAACATTTTTCCAGCTGAACAGAAATTGTCTGAGTGAAAATAAGAAGTTAACTCAGAGAATGGAGCACTGGAACATGCTGCCTGGGGGGTGGTTGTGGAGCCTCCTTCTCTGGAGATGTTTAAAACCCGCCTGGATGTGTTCCTGTGTGACTGGATCTAGGTGATCCTGCTCTAGAAGGGGGACTGGACTCGATGAACTTTCAAGGTCCCTTCCAATCCTCAACATTCTCTGGTTCTGTGAACTATAGCGAGTGCACAAGCTTTCTAAAACACAGCTCTATTTTAAAGAACCACATTTCCAAGGCAAGGGGCAGTCTTCTAATCAGAGAAAAAAAAAAAAAGTCATTTTTAGCAAGGGGTGGAGGGAGAGACAGGAGAGGACTTTTCCATCAACAGCACTGTGCCTCCCTAGAAGTGCTTAAGCAGTCAGTATCTGCAGACATAATGGCTTCAACAGCCAAACGTTACAGAGCTAAAGCACAAATTGCCTATAAAAAGGCACCTTGCCTGCAACACACGAAGCTTGGCAGTACTTTCTCTCCTCCAGGAATTACAGAATCACACAACATTAGGGATTGGAAGGGACCCCCTCTTTTAAGAAATCAAACTCAACAGATCAGTCTAAACACCAGCTCAGAGTAAGTACAGTTCAGTATAAAGACGATGATCACTCCTATCACAGAATCAGAGAACATTAGGGTTTGGAAGGGACCTCAAAAGATCATCTAGTCCAATACCGCTGCCACAGCAGGACCACCTAGATCCAGTGGAATCTCCTCGCTGGACTTGAAGAGAAGCGACAGGGCGTTTTTGTTGCTGTTGTTTTTGTAGACAAATTGCACTGATTAAACTAGAAGAAGGTAATTAGAATCATTTCACTTTTGATTACTAGTCCAAATTTTTCTAGCAGTGCTAGAAAAAGGTTTCTGAGCGAAACCTTTCAAAACCCCAACACCTTCACAGAATCATAGAACATTAGAGATTGGGAGGGACCTCAAAAGATCATCCAGCCCAATCCCCCTGCCACAGCAGGATCACAGAACCTTAGGGATTGGGAGGGACCTCAAAAGACCATCCAGTCCAATCCCACTGCCACAGCAGGATAACAGAACATTAGGAATTGGAAGGGACGTCAAAAGATCATCTGTAGTCCAATCCCCCTGCCACAGTAGGATCGCCTAGACGCAGTCACACAGGAACATATCCAGGTGGGTTTTAAACATCTCCAGAGAAGGAGACTCCACAACTCCCCTGGGCACCCCGGTCCAAGCGCTCTACCACCCTCACTTCTTCGCTCCAAGATCCCAGTATGACAATGCTATCTCGGCCGGCCATTTCCAAACATCTCCCTGCTCTTCTGAGACTCCCAAGAAATGCTTCATTCTCACCGAGTTCAAACGAAACGATTACTCATGCTTTTTTTCCCCTGCTTTCCAACAGCAAAGGGTGACTCAATCTTTCTGTCAGAACTGCTGAAGGAGGGGGATGGCTGCTCATTCCCAGACCCTGTCCAGGCCTTAGGAAAACTCAGAAAGCAGCGGAGGTGCTGGGGGTTTCACGATCGACGTTTAGAACGCTCTCTCGTACATGTTTAGATATATCAAAGCGTATCATGGGACACACACACATATTTAAATAACTACATATATTTACGGACACACACACTCAATATCAACTCATTTTACACACGGAACCAGCAGTCTGTGTCCTGGCAGACGCTTTGCAAACCGTCTCGGTACGGAATTGAAAAGATTCTTTGTATGCGGTAGCTAACGTGAAAAATTTCCACGGATACTCCAAGCAATATTTACACTTCTTATTCCAAATCTCTCTCTGTGATAAGTTTAACATTTAAACAAACTACATGAAATACACTACCCCCCTCTCCCCCCGAAAGCTTTTCTCTCTTCTGCCTGCCTCAGCTTTAAATGTTTACCTACCAACACCCCCCCACAACACCTTCTAAAATGCATTTTAGAATAATAGACTAATTAGAATAATAAACTATATTTAGAATAAGAAACTATATTTAGAATAAACACTTCCAAATGCATTTGCACCTTTCCCTTTGCCCTTTCCCTGCAAAGGGCAGCCCTCACTCTCGCTGCTGTTTGTCCAACATGGGGATGTTTGGTGGGGCTCCGTTGCTCAAAAGCAAAATACAAATGGAATGCATTTACAAATTAAATTCATTAAATGTCATGGCTTTTTGGAAGTTAATAAATACATGGTAGTTAAATTTATGTAACTTCACCTGGAAGTTTTACTTATTTGACTTAACTTGGAAGTTAAATTTAACTTCCAAAGGTCTTTGACTTCAAGACATCCTAAGATCATGATTCTAATTGTTTAGACCCCTAAAACGTCAGCAAACGCCAAACATTTCCGTCGTGCAGATGTTTATTCTGTCATCGAGAAAAGTTCCCTTGTGGGGGGCTTTCCTTGGCGTTCGGTAAATTTAAACACCTGAAGGCAAAGGATTTCCTGCTTCAGAAAGCGCTGTCAAAAGCTCCTCCAGGCTTTGTTCATTACCGTTTGTAAATTCGTTTCCTCAGAACCTTCTCAAAGGTCAGCGGGTACCCAGAACCTATTTCTAACGCCCTGATATAATTCCGATAGCGCCTACTGCCACCTCCACCACCCCCCATTGAACATCTCACAGTCACGTTAGTCCTACCTGGCGAACCATTAGGAAAGCAAACAGCCCCGGCTGATCGCAGCAAGCAGAACCGCCCAGCATCTGTCTTGTGGGAAGCCCACAACGCGCCAGCCTGAAGCACCGCCAGGATTAACCGCTGCCCGGAGCGATCCCGAGCAGAGCGCTCCTCTTCTCCCGGGCGGCGGGAAGCCTTCCCCCCTCCTCCGCGCCTCGCACGGCCGAGCGCCGCCGCTGCAGAGCCGCGGGGCTGCTTTGCCATTCGGCTCGGTTCTTTCTCGCCCTCTTCTCCCTCCTCGGCTCCCCCGCCGCCCGCCTGTACTCACAGTGCCTGCCGGGGTGCTTCGTCTCCGCGGCGCAGGGGCACCCCGGGGCGGGGAGCGCAGGCCGGGGTTGGGGCCGGGCAGACAAAGCCCGGCGGAGGGAGGCTGCTGGCTCGCGCGGGTCTGCCGAGGCCGGGCCTGAGGGCAGGCGCCCCCGCTTCGCCCTCGGTCCCCTCCGGCCTCCTCGGGTTTGTTTCCTCTTTTTTTGTTTTTGGGTTGGTTTTTTTTTTCCTTCGTCGTGCTTGCTGTTTTGTTTGTTTTTATAACGCAAACTGCACCCGCTCTAGTCCCAGCCGCGCTGGCTTCAAAGCGACACGACAGCAAAGAGGCTCTCACGGGCCGAGGCGAAGTCAACCCTTCCCGCTCGGGCTGAGGCGCTCCCACGGCGCCCTGCTGCGCGGAGCCGACCCGGGCCCCTCAGCGCGCCCCGGCCCGCACGCCCGGAGATGCTTTCCTCCTGTGCACCTTCTTCAGCCTCACCTCACAACACCCAAGAATTCCATTCCCTCGGGTCTCTCCTCATTCTGAAGGTTTCATTTCGCGTCCCCTCCGCTAAGCCGGGTTTAAACAAAAGCCGCGCTAATGGAACGGAACCAACCTAATATCGATGAGAGAAGCTGAACAAGGATCCTCGCACAGGCTTTTAAACGCAGACGAGCCTGCACGTCCGGACATGCCGTTTTGATTGACTGCGGAGCAGATTTGTTTTCAAATGGCTGAGATTCTTGTAACCTTGTAAAGAAATAGCCTGCCGCAGCGATTTCAGCCGGCATTCTACAGCTTAAAGGTGTCCACTGCATGGAGTACCTGGAACTTCTACAACTGTTCACACTGTGAAGCATTGGTACCCTGAAGAACACCAGAGATCCTGATGGAATTTGTATTTTAAATGATTTTTGCTCGCCTACCCAACTTTTAAAATCTAAATCTGCGTGAAAGTCCTTTCCACAGACCTTACAATTTTTATTTTAGATTATTTTTGCTCACCTAAATTTTTAAAACCTAAAACCATGTGAAGGTCCTTTCCACAGACCTTACGATTTTTATTTTAGATTATTTTTGCTCACCTACTAAATTTTTAAAACCTAAAACCGTGTGAAGGTTCTTTCCACAGACCTTACAATTTGTATTTTAAACTAGTTTTGCTCACTCACTGAACTTTTAAGATCTAAAACCGCATGAAGGTCCTTTCCACAGACCCTACAATTTGTATTTTGAATTATTTTTCCTAGCCTACTAAACTTCTAAAATCTAAAGCCTCGTGAAGGTCCTTTCCACAGACCTTAAAACATATTGCAAAGCACAGAGACGGCTGCGCAGAGTTAGATTTGTGCACTAAGGGACGCTAACTCCTTCAGGTTAGCTTTACCAATCAATCAGTAATTAAGTAATGCAATTAGTAAACCATTACACCAAAGATGGGTTTATGATACATTTCTATTACAGCACTTTTAGCCGCTCATAATTCAAATAATATAAATAGTTTTAAAAGAGTTTATGTTATTAAAAGTTATAATGTGCACAGCAACAGTGTTTGACCTGGGTTCTCCAGAGCGTTTCCCCTTGGTCAGACAGAATCACACAACATTAGGGGTTGGAAGGGACCTCCACAGATCATCCAGTCCAGTCCCCCCACCACAGCAGGATCCTGTAGATCCAGTCACACAGGAACACAGAATCACACAATGTTAGGAATTGGAAAAATCATCTAGTCCAATCCCCCTGCAAGAACACATCCTCTTAATTCAATGTTACACTTATTTTTCTACAGCTTTCCAGCACACATAATCCAAGTACGATGAGGAAAACAGCAGAATGATCTAGAGCATCACAAAAAAAAGTCTTAATGCTACACCAGTTCTTAAATAAAACCAAAACGCTTTATCCTGCATAAATAGATTCAAACAAAATTGTTTTCTTTACAGAGATCTGTGGATATTCACTGCTAGTATGTTCTTACCTTTTGTTAACTAATCTGGGCATGAAAACAACACTTCTACTGGAGAAACATCTTCTGGCTACTACATCCCAGTGAGCGAGACATTATTTTGTAGGAAGTACATTGGGTGATCCTGCTGTGGCAGGGAGACTGGACTGGATGATCTTTCGAGGTCCCTTCCAATCCCTAATGTTCTGTGATTCTGTGAATGCTTCAGGCAGGCAGATCAGTTTGCAAAGCTACAAGTCAACCTCGAGCTGAAAAGGCACCTAGGATTTAATTTTGTTTAGTGGAGGAAAGGGGTTTGGGGACAGTCACACACCATATATGGGAACCAGGGTCAAAACGGGCAGCTTTCGACTGGACCCATCTGTGTAGCCAGCACAAACACAATCCCTTCACTTCTTTACATTCACACTAAGAAAACCTTCGGTGTTGTTCTGTACTGAACTGTGACAGACATGTGAATTCCTTGTTACAGTGGTTTTGTCTTATAAAATTCTCTGAAATGCAAAGCTATGGTGAGCAGGGGGACTGGACTAGATGATCTTATGAGGTCACTTCCAATCCCCAACGTTCTGTGGTACGCAGCGATTCTGAACGCTGTGCTTTTTGGGACAGCCACGTTTCTCTGGCAAACACTGACCACTGAAGTCTGTATCAGTGTGGCCAAGATCAGTGTTAGAATCACAGCACATCAGGGATTGGAAGGCACCTCGAAAACCCTACCTAATCTTATAAAGAGTTAAGAGACACACGTCTTGCTTCACTACCTTAATGAGCTTCATCTACCACATGAAAAAAGATTGGCACCTATTTTCAGGAATTGGAAAGGATTGGAAAGTACCTTGAAGCAGAAGCTCATTTTTTTCCTGAAAAAAAATCCTTGAGAATTGTTGTGAAGGACCATCTGACACTGGAGAATGTAACTCAAAACCCTGTCTCAAAAATAGGGAATTAAATCACAGACCATTAGGGATTGGAAGGGACCTCAAAAGATCATCCAGTCCAATAATACTATGGAAATTAAAAAAAAATATATGAAAAAGCCTTGGACTGAGACTTCCAGGGAAGCAGGTACATTTTTACACTGATCTATTTCATTCAATATTTGAAAAAAAACCCAACAAAACCCCAAACCCAAATAAATCACAGCAGAAACACATGATCCTGCTGTGGCAGGGGGACTGGACTGGATGATCTTTGTGGAGCCTCCTTCTCTGGAGATGTTTAAGATCCACCTGGATATGTTCCTGTGTGACTTGGTCTAGGTGATCCTGCTGTGACAGCAGGATTGGACTGGATGATCTTTCGAGGTTCGTCCCAATCCTTAATGTCCTGTGATTCTGTGATCAAAGGTAAAGTGGGATCCTCTGCTTTCATGCAGCCGTTGAACAGTGTCTTTGTCTGATGCCTGAAGACTGGACTTCAGCTTAGTGTATATAGTTACCCCATGGTATGGGCTAACCTATGAGCTTGTCCTACAGCCCAGACCACAGACTAGGTCCTGGCATGTTTTGATTTCACAGAATTACAGAACACTAGGGATTGGAAGGGACCTCCAAAGATCATCTAACCCAATCCCCCTGCCCAATAGCTAATCACGTTATGCCAGCTGAGCACTGCCCCTTTTTGCAAGAAATTTGCTCTACTTTGCTTTTATATGCTTTTCTTCCAACTAATTGTTTGCCAGATGAGTGGAGGCTGGGGTGCTGATCACTGGCACCCACCAAGGATTTGAAGCCACAGCTTGGAGCAGAGGTTTCAGTGGAATTTGTGTGTGTTTACATCACGCCTGAAGTTGGCCTGATCCTGCATTCCTGCTGATGCAGCTGGCATCTCCAGAGTCACAAGAAGTAAAGGATCAGGCCTATCACATCATACCAAATCCACAAGCAGCTATTTGGTATATTTTTACCGCTATTATTCATGCAATATGGTTTTAACTCCCTGTGCAGTGCCACACACGGGATTTAGCACAAGTGGGGCCATCCTGAGCACTGGGCACTTACAGGTCACAATGAGACAGAGGCTGATAATCGAGAAAAATTAGACATGGGAGGGACATCGGACAGTGAGATGTTTGTCTCTAAGTAGTGTAACATTACTGGAATACTTATGGTTCTAAATACACTTCATTGAATCACAGAACCACAGCACACCAGGGATTGGAAAGGACCTTGAAAGATCATCCAGTCCAATCCCCCTGACACAGCAGGATCACCTAGATCCAGTTGCACAGGAACGTGTCTAGGCTGGTTTTAAACATCTCCAGAGAAGGAGACTCCACAACCCCCCTGAGCAGCCCATTCCAGTGCTCTGTTACCATCTCGGTGAAGAAGTTCCTGCTCATATTTGTGTGGAACCTCCTATGTTCCTGCTCACAGGAATCCTATCACTAGATGCCACTGAGCAGAGCCTGGCTCCATCATCCTGACACCCACCTTCTGCGTATTTATCAACATTAATGGGGTCTTTATTTCTCCAAGCTAAAGACTGAAGCAAAACTTGTGTATCCCATGGTGCCTGAAAGCTGCCATCTGGCTCTTCCCATAACAACTGCAACACAACGTCAGAAGCCTCTGAAGCAGGCAACACCCCTCCTATGTCTCCGTACAAGTTTTATCTTACACATAGCAGCTGTTGCCTAGAGACGTCCCTGGCTAGAGCAGAAGTTCGCAGCTCTTGACTGGAGCCCTTGTTGCCTTATGCTACTCGTGTGAGCAAAAATAGAGAGACCTTGGTAAATGCAAACAAAAACCAGTCACAGCAATCAGCTGCTCCAACTGTTCCATCCAAAACCGATCCGTGTGATTAAGAAGGCTGGTTTCATTATATTTGTTCAAGAGACACTGGAAGAACGAGTAACATAGAAAGTTGTATGTTAGAAGAAAACCCGCATGCTGCCAACGACCATCACAGAACATTAAGGACTGGAAGAGACCTCGAAAGATCCTTCGCCAAAGTACGCAGGAGCTGCTGGCCCAAATGACAACTTTGCTAGGTTGCATGAAGTCCTACTTGGTTTTTAACAAGCCAACTCAGCATGAACTAGAGGACCATTTTGTATCATTTCAAAAAAGAAACAGCAATCTTTCCTAATTTAATCTTAATTAAATCTAAAAAGTAATCTTAATTTTTATCTAAATTTAACTGAAATCTAGTAATTAGCATCTAAATCAGTAATCTGAAAGCTAAAGCTTTCAAAATTAATGCATGAATTTAGATGATTCAGAAATAGTTCTCTTGACAGCTACGATATAAATCATAGAATCACAGAACATTAGGGATTGGAACGGACCTCGAACAATCATCCAGTCCAATCCCCCTGCCACAGCAGGATCACCTAGACCAAGTCACACGGGAACACATCCAGGTGGGCTTTAAACATCTCCAGAGAAGGAGACTCCACAATCCCTCTGGGCAGCCCCTTCCAGGGCTCTGGCACCCTCACCATGAAGTTCCTTCTCACATTGATGTGGAACCTCCCGTGTTCCAGCTGACACCCACTGCCCCTTGTCCTACCATTAGATGTCACTGAGTAGAGGGGGATTGGACTAGATGATCTTTCGAGGTCCCTTCCAACCCCTAATGTTCTGTGATTGTTTCCTAATTGCATTCTGATTTTTTCCTGAAGTGTTTTCCATGTCACTGTTCAACAGCAGATGGAGCAGTGGATCATTACTTATTTTCAAGTTTCCTGTCAACTGTTAACAGAACTTTCCATCCACTGGCTTATTAGACTGCACATGTGGGAAAAAAAAAGACAGTAACTGTTAGAACCTTTAGAATGATGAAGAAAACTGAAAGAACAGAAGCAACCCAAGCTCATTTGGACAAATTAGTAGCATCAGCTTGCTCTGCCCTGGTGAGACCACATCTGGAGTACTGTGTCCAGGTCTCAGTGCCCTCAGTTCCAGAAGGACACAGAACTGCTGGAGAGAGTCCAGCACAGAGCCACAGAGGTGATGAAGGGAGGGGAGCATCTCCCTGCTGGGGAAAGGCTGAGGGAGCTGGGGCTCTGGAGCTTGGAGAAGAGACTGAGGGGTGACCTCATTAATATTGATAAAGATGTGAAGGGTGGGTGTCAGGAGGATGGAGCCAGGCTCTGCTCAGTGTCACCTAGTGATAGGACAAGGGGCGATGGGTGAGATTCCACATCAATCTGAGAAGGAGCTTCTTCCCAGTGAGGGTGACAGAGCCCTGGAAGGGGCTGCCCAGGGGTGTTATGGAGCCTCCTTCTCTAGAAACATTTCCAACCCATCTGGACATGTTCCTGTGTGGCTGGATCTAGGTGATCCTGCTGTGGCAGGGGGATTGGACCAGATGATCTTTTGAGGTCCCTTCCAATGCCTAATATTTGGCGATTCTGCGATTTATGACTAATACAAGCAAGTCACAAACACATTCAAATCTCCAACCTGCACTAGCCAAGCACCGTAGGCACGTCAGAGGACCTCAAATCGCCACACACTCTATTTAGAAGCTCCATCTAATTACCGAGAGTCAGACTGCCAATATTTGTTGTTACAAACGAAGGCCAGAGGAAAGCTTCTCAGATGGCTTCAAAGCCACAGCCCCATCTCAGAGGCCAGCTCCCTCCCCCTCTCGCCCGGCAGTACGGACTTTTCTCTCCGCAGCGGCACGGATCGGAAGAAGCGTAACCTCTAAAGCTGCTGTAGACCGAAGGTCAGGATTCAAAGGGCTGGTAACTCTATCTACAGAGCCTCGCAATCACATTGCTATTGGAAACACACCCAGAAGCACCAGCGCTCAAGATGTTTTTATTAAGCAATGTCAACAGGGACAACATTTGAAGGTTGGGCTTCTCTTCTTTTCACTACTGTAAAGTTTATCGAGACTCTTACCGGCAAGAGATCAAGTTGCCTTCTGCCACTAAAGATCAGCTTAACGTTCTCCCAGGTAAGGAAGCTGTACTCTTATTCACTAAAGAAAACAGCATCTTTGGTTTGTTTCTCTACATTCTTATAGAATATTTAAGCCAATATATAAACAAACCTTAAACCCTTTTTACTACTCTGATACTTCTGGATTATTAATATAGAGGGATTTTTTAAATTACAGACTCCCAGAACCTTAGGGATTGGGAGGGACCTCGAAAGACCATCTAATCCAATCCCCCCCACCACAACAGGATCACAGGACCACAGAGTTTGGAAGGGACCTTGAACGATCATCCAGTTCAATTCCCCCTGCCAGAGCAGGATCCCCTAGACCAAGTCACACAGTGGGTGTGAGCTGGAACACAGGAGATTCCACATCCAGCTGTTCACGAGCTCCTTGCAGGAAGCTGTAAAGGACAGTAAGGTCTCCCTTCTACCATCTTTTCTCCAGTGTGGTTGTGTGACCTCTAACCAGGTGGGATTTGAACTGAGGACCTTCCTCTTGTCATTGAGGACAAGTGATAGACAATTCATTTTCCACCTCTATTTGTTTTCCTCCTTCTCCCTTCCTCTCTCAATAGATTTGTTTTTGGGCATTGCCTTCCAATCCTTGATGATTCTATGATTCCATGAGTCCAGTGGATTTCATCCGTACAGGGATAGAGGACAAAAGCACCTGGAGGTGAGAAGCTTCAGCCACAGTTTTTCTATCTTTTAAAACCCTGTCTTTACTTTTTCTGCTAATAAATTCTTCATCTTTATAGTAAGTCCCTGGATTGTTCTTTCAACCCTGGGAGAAATAAGCAAAACCAGGACATCCAAACTAAACAACCCCAGCTCCCTCAGCTGCTCCTCATAAGACCTGTCCTCCAGACCCTTCACCAGCTTCCTTGCTCTTCTTCAGACTCAGTCCAAGGCCTCAACATCCTTCTTGTACTGAGGTGTCTGAAAGTGAACACAGTGCTCAAGATGAGGTCTCACTAGTTCCGAGTACAGGGGGACCTCCCTGCTCCTTCTGACCACACCATTGGCCATCTAGGCCACCTGGGCACACAGCTGGCTCATGTTCAATCAGCATCCCCAGCTCCTTTTCCTGTGAGTAATTCTCCCCAAACCTGCAGCATCACAGGGGGTTGTGACCAACGCAGGGGACTCAGCACTGAAGCAGATGGCTGACAGATGTCACCTATCAGGAACGGCTTCTCATGTTCATTTCTTTCAATCTCCTTTTTGTGCATCAACTATGCATTGAGAACTGATTCTAACATCATCTAGTGTGTAGCCTACGTGATCCTTACAATGACATTTCAAAACAGAGTCCAAACCTGCAGGCTGAGTAATCGTAGGGGCTGGCACATTTACAATCACAGACCCAGATGGGTCTTCCACAGCTAACTGCAGCACTGAGGTTTCCAAATGAAAAATTAAGCAATTCTCACTTCTTCTCCAAAGTTCAAAAGATGGTTTTGCTGTAACACAACATCACAGTGCTCTGGAACTTGGGTCACCTGTTAGTTCTGGGTAGAAGGTTGGATTGATGATCTTAAAGGTCTCTTCCAACCAAAGATGCTGTGGTCCCAAACCAAATGGAAGACAGGTGGCTATTCTGGAAAGTGTGTGCTAGCTCCTTGGGTGGCAAAAGCAGCATCCCAAAAGGTAGACTTTGGTTCTGAAGGTCGTGAGTAGAGCTGTCTTAACAAGTGTAGTCTCCTTCAAAGGAATAAAACCATCTCCTCATGTCACAGAATCACAGAACATTAGGGACTGGAAGGGAACTTCAAAGATCATCCAGTCCAATCCCCCTGCCACAGCAGGATTCCCTAGACCAAGTCACACAGGAACACATCCGGGGGGGGTTTTAAAGTATTCCTGAACACAAAGAACAAACAGGAGTAAGTAAAAGCAAACTTATGGTGACTTGGCAGTTTACACACAGAAGCTATTTGAAACGCTGCCCTAAGCCACACAGAACTGCAGCTGAATAATTAATTACATATCTCAAGGTCGTATAAAACAACCTCAGAGCTGTATTGACATTTATGTCTTAATATTCACCAGAAAATTTCACACTGATCAAAAACTGGATGCTGGTATGGTTTTGCTCTCATATCCAAATCCTTCACTGAATCACAGAACCTTAGAGTTTGGAAAGGACCTTGAAAGATCATCCAGTCCAATCCCCCTGCCACAGCAGGATCACCTAGATCTAGTTGAAAGGAACATGGACAGGTGGGTTTTAAACATCTCCAGTGAAGGAGACTCCACAGCCCCTGGGGCAGCCCCTGCCAGGACTCTGTGACCCTCACTGGGAAGAAGTTTCTTAGATTGATGTGGAACCTCCTCTGTTCCAGCTCACACCCATTACCCCTGCTCCTATACTAGATGACCTTGAGCAGAGCCTGGCTCCATCTTCCTGACACCCACTCCTCACACATTTATCAACGTCAATGAGGTAACCCCTCAGTCTCCTCTTCTCCAAGCTCAAGAGACCCAGCTCCCTCAGCCTTTCCTCATCAGGGAGATGCTCCCCTCCCTTCATCATCTCTGTGGCTCTGCACTGGGCTCTCTCCAGCAGCTCTGTGTCCTTGTGGAACTGAGGGGCCCCCAAACTGGACACAATCCTCCAGATGCAGTCTCACCAGGGCAAAGTAGAGGGGGAGGAGAATCGCTCTCCACCTGTTAACCACCCCTCTTCTGAAGAAGACATGCAACAGATGTTTCATCTGGATCTAGGTGGTCCTGCTGTGGCAGGGGGATTGGACTAGATGATCTTTCAAGGTCCCTTCCAATCCCTAATGTTCCATGATTCACATTTTCATACTTTCCTGTTATAATTAGCAGAACGTGACCGGCCCTTACGTTTGTGCTCGAGCTCTTCCGCTCCTGTAATTACGATGCTCTTCATCAATTGCACCCTCCACGAAGGAAAAGGCGATGGGTTGAAAACTGTTTAGCACAACCATGCATAATTGATGGGCTCCCTGGTGCAAATAAGTGTCTAATAAATAATTAAATTTAATCTCTTCATAAGAGTTTTCATAATGGGATAATTTAATTAAGTGAAAGCCAGAGGGTATCTAGGGGTTGAAAGATGCTGCCGTTGCTATGTTTGGCTGCTGGTCTGGGGACACTCTAGTGAGGAGCAATTCGCATGGGCACATGCATTATTTAATTAATCCCTCCGAGACAGGGGAAAGGACAGATCAATGATAGCTTGTCATTTTATCAGTGCTTACAGAGCACATTTAAACAACCTGGCTGATGTTAAAAACAGAGGGAGAACCTGGCAGCCCTTTGCGACTCATCAAGCCCCTGCCAGCAGCATCGTGAGCACTGTCACCTCTCTCTCTTCAGCTCTCAGTCAGCGTCATTGCTCTTTTACCTTCTTCCAGACCAAAGCCTTACAAAGTCCTGTGCAGTTAGGGACAGTTCTGCCCCTAAGTGAAACCTAAAGTGGGCACAGCATGTATATGTGATACTAAAAAATTGATGCCTTTGCCACGTGGGACCCATTAACGAGCTTCCCCAGTGTGCTGAGTTCTGAGATCAGAGTCTCCAGAAGCACTTAGCTAGGCTGGGATGCAAAGACCATCCAAGTCTGAGCAGTTAGCTCGTTTGCAGGTGGTCAGTTATGAGTTAATAGGAATAGTGAAGGTTTTATCTGCTCAGACAGAATCACAGAATCATCATGGCTGGAAAGGACCTCCAGGGTCATCGAGTCCAACCTTTTCTCCTAGTGTCTAACCACTAGACCACATCCCTAAGTGCCATGTCCACTCCTTTCTTAAACACTTCCAGGGACGGTGACATCACCACCTTCCTGGGCAATCCATTCCAGCACCTAACCACCCTCTCAGTAAAGAATTTCCTTCTAACATCCAATTTAAACCTCCCCTGATGCAACTTGAGGTCACTTCCCCTCATCCTGTCGTCACTAATTGGAGAGAAGAGACCAACACCAGCCTTGCTACAACCTCCTTTTAGGTAGTTGTAGAGGGCAACAAAGTCTCCTCCAGACTAAACAACCCCAGCTCCCTCAGCCTCTCCTCACAGGCCATGTCTTCCAGCCCCTTCACCAGCTTGATTGCCCTTCTCTGGACACACTCCAACACCTCAATGTCCTTCCTGTACTGTGGTGACCAAAACTGGACACAGTACTCAAGGTGCAGTCTCACAAGTGCAGAGTACAGGGGCACAACCACCTTCCTGCTCCTACTGGTCACACCGTTTCTGATACAGGCCAGGATGCCACTGGCCTTCTTGGCCACCTGGGCACACTGCTGGCTCACGTCAGTCAAAGACCATCCAGTCCAACCCCCCTGCCAGAGCAGCATCACCTAGACTAAGTCATAGAATCATTAGGGACTGGAAAGGACCTCAAAAGATCATCCAGTCCAACCCCCCTGCCACAGCAGGATTCCCTAGACTAAGTCACACAGGAACACAACCCACACACATGATTCTGTTACACAACACAACAACTTAAACATATTTCCCAAGTAGCCTCCAGCTCCCACAACTTGCCCACGATGCAAACAGTCCATTCCTATCCTGCACGAGACCCACAGAACATGCCACAGCCTCGTCCTCCTGAACACTCCCATTTACCACAAATAATTGGTTTAAGCTATGCCATCAGCAGAGCAAACACACAAGAAAAGAAAGGATGGCATCTCCAAAACGAATAAAAATCGATTGTGTCCCTACAAAAACGACATTGGCAGGGTGTTAATTGCATTTCACATAAACATCTGTAACCATCACCGACTTGTTGCTGCACTCTAATGCGATAGAGGACGCGGAAGGAGAGCTGTGTCCTCTAGATGGCTTCACAGAGATGATCTAAAAGCACCTGATGAGACAGTAACGATGTGATTATTCAGAATTGCCAATGACATATAAAACACAGAAATATTTGAGTAAAATTATCATTTATCAAGAGATAAGCTAATATGTGAATTCACAGAATCACAGGACGTTAGGGTTTGTAAGGGATCTTGAAAGATCATCCAGTCCAATCCCCCTGCCACAGCAGGATCAGCTAGATCCAGTCACACAGGAACATGTCCAGGTGGGTTTGAAACGTCTCCAGAGAAGGAGACTCCATAACCCCTCGGGAGCCCCTTCCACTGCTCTGTCACCCTCAGTGGGAAGAAGGTCCTTCTCATATTGATGTGGAACCTCCTGTGTTCCAGCTCACACCCACTGCTCCTTGTCCTATCACTGGACACCACTGAGCAGGCTCCATCCTCCTGACACCCACTCCTCACACATTTACCAACACCAATGAGGTCACCCCTCCGACTCTTCTTCTCCAAGCTAAAGAGACTCAGCTTCCTCAGCCTTTCCTCATCAGGGAGATGCTCCCCTCCCTTCATCATCTCTGTGGCTCTGCACTGGGCTCTCCCCAGCAGCTCTGTGTCCTTGTGGAACTGAGTGGCCCAGAACTGGCCACAATAATCCAGACATCGGAAGTGAGGAAAAAATCATACCTGTGTTGCTTCAGACACCCTGAAAGAACCAGCGTAACAGTATCTACACCCTCCCTGATTAGTTTGTTTGTGGTTTTCTTAAGGGGCTGTGTCACATGAATGAAGTATTGATGCATCAGAAATAGTAACTGATGCTGTGGTCTGGAACAGCATCGTTCTGGAAGGGAATGAGGAGCGATAACACAGCCTCCTGTTACACACTAGGCAGCTACACTGACCTTACACAGTTTAACAACAACCTTACACATTAAGGTGTTTGCAGTCTATCACAGACTCACAGAACATCAGGGATTGGGAGGGACCTCAAAAGAGCATCCGGTCCAGTCCCACCACAGCAAGATCCCCTAGATCCAGTTGCACAGGAACATGTCCAGGTGGGTTTTAAATGTCTCCCAAGAAGGAGACTCCATAACCCTTCTGGGCAGCCCCTTCCGGTGTCACCCTCACCATGAAGAAGTTCCTTCTCACATTGATGTGGAACCTCCCACGTTCCAGCTCACACCCACTGCCCCTGTCTTATCATGAGATCATAGAATCATTAGGGATTGGAAGGGACCTTGAAAGATAATCTAATCCAATCCTCCTGTCAGAGAAGCGTCACCTAGACCAATGCCCCTGAGCAGAGCCTGGCTCCATCCTCCTGACACCCACCCCTCACATATTCATCAACATGAATGAGGTCACCCCTCAGTCTCCTGTTCTCCAAGCTCAATAGACCCACCTCCCTCATCCTTATATTCCCTCTGACACTCCTTTTAAGATGATTTTATCCCAAACATTGGTTTCAGGTCCTCCTAACACTGAAGTTTGAGGCAGACAGCCTGCTGGAAAGGCTTCCTAACATCCCGTGAAAATCATGGGTGTTGGTGCTGCCTCAGTTCTTCCAGGTACCAGGATAGCCTGGGAACTGACCTGTTGGAGAGCAGTGGAGGAGAGAGGGACCTGGGGGTCCTGGTGGGCAGCAGGGTGGCCAGGAGCCAGCAATGGGCCCTTGCAGCCAAGAAGGCCAATGGCATCCAGGAGTGGATCACAATGGGGGTGGTTAGCAGATCCAGAGAGGTTCTCCTCCCCCTCTACTTTGCCCTGCTGAGACCACATCTGGAATCTGGTGTTCAGTTCCAGAAGGACATGCAGCTCTGGAGAGAGTCCAGCGCAGAGCTGCAGAGATGATGATGTTCTGCTGCCTTCTCCCTGATGAGGAAAGACTGAGGAGCTGGGTCTGAGCCTGAAAAACAGGAGACTGAGGGGTGACCCCAGTAATGTCTATCAATGTGTGAAGGGTGGGTGTCAGGAGGATGGAGCCAGGTTCTGCTCGGTGGTATCTAGTGATAGGACAAGGGGCAATGGGTGTGAGCTGGAACACAGGAGGTTCCACATCAATCTGAGAAGCTTCACGCCCTGCCCTCTTGTCCTGGTGCTGGCTGCCTGTTAGAAGAGCTCAAAATAAGAATAAGTCCTTTCTTTTTAATCTTGGAGCCATTTAATTCGTTGGCTCATGACCATTAACATCATCTATAGCTCTGTAAATGATAATCAAGACAATCAGCTCCTGTGCTTTGGGGTGTGAGCTGATCACCATAGGAACTGGGAAGGAATTTTCAACTCATCTGCTGCAGAAGCACTGTTGTTCCCCACAGCAGCACTGCTGGTCTGATGCAAAGTCCACCTGCTGTAAATGCTGGGTGCAGAGTATAAGGCTTTGAACATCAAAAGACTCAGAACAACAAGTTCTATGTGACTGATGAGAAATTCTTATGAAGCCCCCCCACCTCACTCACTGCCAGATGCTTCTAACTTGTTGTTATAGAATCATAGTTTCATCCAGGTTGGAAGAGTCCCCTGGGATCAGGGAATCCAGCCATCAACCCTACTCTACAAGGTCACCCCTCAACCAGATCCCACAACACTACATATAAGTGAGTTTTAAACTCATCCAGGGATGGGGACTCAACCACCACCCTAGGCAGCCCAGTCCAGTGCCTGACCACTCTCTCTGGGAAGAATTTCTTCCTGATGTCCAATCTAACCCTCCCCTGTTGGAACTTGAAGTCCTTCCCTCTGCTTCTGTCACTAGTTACCTGTGAGAAGAGCCCAGCACCAACATCTCTACAAGGTCCTTTCACATAACTGTAGAGAGTGATGAGGTCTCCCCTCAGCCTCCTCTTCCTCAAACTAAACAGCCCCAACTCTCTCCATCTCCCCTCATCCGATTGATTCTCTAGGCCCTTCCCCAGCTTCACTGCCCTCCTCTGCACCTGCTCCAGCACCTCAATATCTCCCTTGTTCTGAGGTGCCCAAAAGTGGACCCAGTATTTAAGGCACAGCCTCCCCAGTGCTGAGTACAGGGGGACAATCACAAGATGTTACAGGTTGGAAGGGACCTTGAAAGATCATCTAAGTCCAACCCCTCTCTGCTGGAGCAGGGTCAGTCTTCAGCACCTGGTGCACCCAGCCTCTCTCCCGTCCAAGCACAAACCAGGCCTGGCCCTGCTTAGCTAACCCAACATTCCATCTCTAGATCTCTTCACCACCCCCTCCCCGGGCTAAATCACCTCCCTACTCCTGCTGGGCACATTTTCTAATCCAAGCCAGGATGCCAGTGGCCTTCTTGGCTACTTGGGCACCCTGCTAGCTCATATTCAGTCTCCTGCTGTGGCAGGGTGGTTGGACTGGATGATCTTTTGAAGTCCCTTCCAATCCCTAATGTTCTGTGATTCCCATCATTTAGAGCCCCAAGACCAGTTGGTCCACAACTTCCTGAACAGCACAGACGACCCAGCTGAAGCCAGACAGGCAGCAGTGGAAAAGATTCTCTGTCCTACAAACTCTGGATTTTCATTTCCCCTGCAGCTCCCCGACTGATCGTACCCCCACAAATATAATTTGATTTCACTGCAGCCACATATGTAAACATCATACGAGAAAATCAGGGCATTAACATCATTAACCACTAACAACATTATATTCAAGTAGAAGCTGGGGCATAATTCAATCTAATGCATTCCATGCACACACACTCTCCAAAATCACAGTAATTTAAACATCCTGCTTCTGATGATTCCAGCCCTCACTAATCCGAGGTCGGCGTGTGCAAGGCTGGGAGCTGAATGGGATGTCTCTGCTGCTCTGTCACGTTGGCCTCTTACTGTGTGACAACACCGTGCACAAATAGGTCAGAGAACTCTAAATGCAGGGAACAGCTGATATTTCACCATCCTGTGGGAAATAATGGGATAAAAGCAGGTGTTTGCTGGGTACATAGGAGTCATCAAGGGTCTCGTGCTCTACCAACTGAGCTAGGTGGCCAGCAGGGTGACCATGAGCCAGCAATGTGCCCTTGTGATCAGGAAGGCATCTGGGCAAGAACCTCAGGTACCAGTATAGGTTGGGGACTGACCTGCTGGAGAGCAGGGTAGGAGGAAGTGACCTGGAGGACAGCAGGATGGCCAGAAGCCAGGAACATACCCTTGTGGCCAAGACGACCAGTGGCATCCTGGGATGGATAAGAAATGGGGTGGTTAGCAGATCAAGAGAGGTTCTTCTCCCCCTCTACTCTGCCATGGTGAGACCACATCTGGAGTGTTGTGTCCAGTTGTGAGCCCCTCAGTTCCAGAAGGACACAGAGCTGCTGAAGAGAGCCCAGTGTAGAGTCACAGAGATGATGAAGGGAGGGGAGTATCTCCCTGATGAGGAAAGGCTGAAGGAGCTGGATCTGTTGAGCTTGGAGAAAAGGAGACTGACGGGTGACCTCATTAATGTTGATAAATATGGATGGGGTGGGTGTCAGGAGGATGCAGCCAGGCTCTGCTCAGGGGCATCTAATGATAGGACAAGGGGCAGTGGGTGTGAGCTGGAACACAGGAGGTTCCACATCCAATGATCATAGAATCATTAGGGATTGGAAGGGACCTCAAAAGATCATCTAGTCCAATCCCCTCACCACAGCAGGATCACCTAGACCAAGTCATGTTATGAAAGTACCTCGCAAGCACACAGCTGAGGTATCAATCACAGAACATTAGGGATTGGAAGGGACCTTGAAAGACCATCAAGGACCGTGTGCGCGTGTGTGGGGTGTGCAAATCGCTTAAGCCCAGACGCAAACCCTCAGCGCTGCAAGCTCGCTTCAGCGTTGAGCTCCGCGTCTGGTTACCTTCCGGATTGCTAAGTCCTTCTAAATTAGAACAAGCAATTTCTCTTTGTTTTACCTAATATTTGAAAATGGCAAAAGAAGTCCCGTGGGTCACTGAAAATTATCCCTTCATTCCTGCCGCCTGTTTTAAGTCAGTCAAAACATTCCAGACTTCAAAAGGGGGCTTTGCCTGCTCGGGCCGTTGTGGTGTCCGTCTCTCGCTGGCTGGGGAGGGATTGGTTATTTGGATAAATTAGTTTGTGGAGCCTGCTGGTCTTCTAGAAGACCTCAGTGTCTGCCTGCAAAATTAGTTCTACCAAACACGTAGCAATCCCTGGGCACATCAGAAGGTACAAACAGAGATAAAACCTAATACTACAGCGTCTACAACACGATTTTAACTCTGCTCTGTCTCTTGGTAGCAAAGGCAACGTTGGATTTAAACTTTTAAAGCACAGAAAAACATCCACCAAAAGCATAAACTCAGCTCAGCATCCACACCTCAGCAGAGCAGGCTGGATGCCAACTCGCAAGCTCAGCCTCCAGCAGCAATCTTTTAGCAGGACAAATGAAAACCTCGCTGGCTTTCCGCTAAATCGAGTATTTACATTACAGATCCATCCCCACTCCAGCCAGGAAGTCACACAGATGAATTCCCCTGGAGCTTGGGCAGAGTTGTACAACTGCCAAGGAAGAATTTGCACCCATGGAAGAAAAAGGTGGTCTAGGTGGTCCTGCTCTGGCAGGGGGAATTGGACTAGATGGTCTTTCCAGGTCCCTTCCAGAGCTCTCGCAGAAGGAAAGCATGTCACAGGTTTCTTCAGCGTAGTGAGGGAGCAGAGAGCTGTCCCAGCCCTTGAGAGAATCCTAGAACCATCCAAGTTTGGGAAAGACCCCCAGGATGTTTGAGTCCAACCACCAACCCTACTCCACAAGATCCTACAGAGTCATAGAACATTAGGGATTGGAAGGGACCTTGCAAGATCATCTAGTCCAATCCCCCTGCCCCAGCAGGACCGTCCAGATCCACTCCCACATGAACATGTCCAGGTGGGTTATAAATGTCTCCAGAGAAGGAGACTCCACAATCCCCCTGGGCAGCCCCTTCCAGTGCTCTGTCACCCTCACTGGGAAGAAGTTCCTTCTCATATTGATGTGGAACCTCCTGTGTTCCAGCTCACACCCATTGCCCCTTGTCCTATCACTAGATACCACCGAGCAGAACCTGGCTCCATCCTCCTGACACCCACCCTTCACACATTGATAGACATTACTGGGGTCACCCCTCAGTCTCCTGTTTTTCAGGCTCAGACCCAGCTCCTCAGTCTTTCCTCATCAGGGAGAAGGCAGCAGAACATCATCATCTCTGCAGCTCTGCGCTGGACTCTCTCCAGAGCTGCATGTCCTTCTGGAACTGGACACCAGATTCCAGATGTGGTCTCAGCAGGGCAAAGTAGAGGGGGAGGAGAACCTCTCTGAATCTGCTAACCACCCCCATTGTGATCCACTCCTGGATACCATTGGCCTTCTTGGCTGCAAGGGCCCATTGCTGGCTCCTGGCCACCCTGCTGCCCACCAGGACCCCCAGGTCCCTCTCTCCTCCACTGCTCTCCAACAGGTCAGTTCCCAGGCTATCCTGGTACCTGGAAGAACTGAGGCAGCACCAACACCCATGATTTTCACGGGCGCCGAGACCACTCAACTGCACGTAACACACTCTTATTTCCACATGTTTCCCTCACAGACCTTCTTCCCCAACACCAGGGACAGAGAACGCGACAAACACGCCGCCAATTACCCCGCTTAGACCTGGAGGTCACGCCTGTCAGTCACCAGCCATGTCCACAGGCACAGCCGTGGCACCAACCACAGCGGCGGCTGCCCCCCCCAAATCCCAGCTTCGGTCTCTGGACCTGCTGGCAGCAGCGATAACCTTGAAAATGCCAAGAGTAACCTGATGCCTCAGGAAAGTGCTGGGAACAAAGGCAGAGAGAGGTGAGCTGACCCAGCCATCTCCGCGGGCCCCACGGACTCAGCATTTCTGTGGTCACGGAGCCTGGCCTCTCTCCAAGATTCCACAGAACCTCACGAGTTTGCTGCAAAATTCATTACTTTGCTGCAGCCAGGTGCTGGATGCTTTTTGCTTTGGGGGTGCTCTCCCCCCTTTCCTTTTTCTTGCTGAAACCAGACACTTGCTCCTCATCTTTCCATTAGCAGAGATTTGGGGTGGGTTTTCAGTCTGAGCGCTGCTTGCTGGTACTTGATGTGGAGTCTCCTTCTCTGGAGAGGTTTAAAACCCACCTGGACATGTTCCTGTGTGACTGGATCTAGGGGATCCTGCTGTGGCAGGGGGATTGGACCAGATGATCTTTCTAGGTCCATTCAAACCCCTAATGTTGGAAAGAACACAACTGAACATCAGTGATTTTTTCAGGCTGAATAATAAACTGCTCTCCTCTCTGTAGCCAGCTCCAGGTTTGTGGTCTGCTTCTCTCTTACACACTGAGTAACAGAAAGGCAGAAGCAGTTGTAGTAGCCAACTTCCTAAACTCAAGATCGCAAGACAGTTCCCACAGAATCATAGGATCATGGAATCATTCAGGTTGGAAAAGACCCCTGGGATCATTGAGTCCAACCATCAACCCTACTCTACACATTCACCCCTCAACCAGATTCCACAGCACCACATCTAAGCATCTTTTAGACTCATCCAGGGATGAGGACTCAACCACCACCCTGAGCAGCCCACTCCAGTGCCTGAGCAGTCCCTCTGTGAAGACCCAAGACCATCTTTCATGACAAGACAGACACCAGCAGAAATACTTGAGCTGCACTCATGTTCTTTCATTCAAACAAAGAGAAGAACATGTCTTACCTACCAGTCCTAACCCTCCCAGGACACTTGGAGTAAGAACAAAACCAGCCCCCTCCACTCTTTACACAAGGGAATGTCTTACCTCTGCTTCCATAATCCAGATTATCAGCCTGTTCAGCTTTTACTGAGGATGAGACTGGCTGCTCTCAGTCTACATTTAAACCTTCCCAGGCTGCTTTCAATCCTCCTCACCTGTGCTGGGCAGGTTGGGACCCTGGAGTCAGCTGGGTGTTATCAGGGTGTGACAACCCACACCCTTGTCTTTGTTTGGCTACTGATTCTCCTGAGACCAGTGGAGAAGCTGAAGGGTTTTATATTATAATTCTTAATGTTTGATTTTCTGGCCATATTAAGCCCAAGTGCCTGACCACCCTTTCTGGGAAGAAAATCTTCCTAATATCAAGTCTAAACCTTCCCTGTTGTATCTTGAACCCATCCCCTCTTGTTCTGTCACTAATCGCTTGTAAGAAGAGACCAGCACCAGCCTCTCCACAACGTCCCTTCAGGTAGCTGTAGAGACTGATGAGGTCTCCTCTCAGCCTCCTCTACTTCCAACTAAAGAGCCCCAGCTCTTTCAGTGTTTCCTCATCAGATTTATTCCCCAGGCCCTTCAGCAGCTATTTGCCCGCACTCCATAGGAACATGAACCAAACCCATGACATCACTGTTAGAACCGTTTCTCCGGGAGATTGAAGTGCTGTTTAGATGCTAAAATCGCCTGTCAGATACATGAGTGTCACAGAGCAGAAGCTAGCCAACTGGGCTTGGTGTGGTGATGGGCTGCATCCCCATGTGGAACATTATCCTCCTTCTCAACAGAGAAACCTTGGCCAAAGGCCATGGCACAGCACTTATTCATCTAGTCTCTAGTGATATTGTCAGATAAACTCTTCTTCTTCCTTTTTCCTTCTCCTGGCACTTGCTCTATGTCACTGCAGCACTGCACACCTTGGGGTTTGAGCTCCTGAATAAAGCTCCTCCCTTGCCCATGAGTACTTGAAGTTGTTTCCAGAATATGAGGAAAGGCTGAGGGAGCTGGGTCTCTTGAGCTTGAAGAAGAGGAGACTGAGGGGTGACCTCATTAATGTGGATAAATATGTGAAGGGTGGGTGTCAGGAGGATGGAGCCAGGCTCTGCTCAGTGGCATCTAATGATAGGACAAGGGGCAGTGGGTGTGAGCTGGAACACAGGAGGTTACACATCAATATGAGAAGGAACTTCTTCCCAGTGAGGGTGACAGAGCCCTGGAAGGGGCTGCCCAGGGGTGTTGTGGAGTCTCCTTCACTGGAGATGTTTAAAACCCACCTGGATGTGTTTCTGTGTGACTGGATCTAGGTGATCCTGCTGTGGCAGGGGAACTGGACTGGATGATCTGTCATGGTCCCTTCCGATCCCTGATGTTCTGTGTCTGTGTTACTCACCTTCAGGCTGCTCAGTCCTTGCCGTTACGGAAGCATCACAGAACATTAGGGATGGGAAGAGACCTCAAAAGATCATCCAGTCCAATCCCCCGCCACAGCAGGGTCCCCTAGATCCAGTCACACGAATCTATTCAGCAGTTACAGGTTTAGATTCCAACGATCCTGAGAGCCCCCATAATCACCACCCACTTGGTTAATGTGAGTGGAAATTCTGAGCTGCTTCTTTTACAGCCTGCCTAGCACAAGTGATGAAAAGGAGGCACTGAATGAATAACCCAAACAGGAGCTCTCGTGGTGCCAAACCATGAACAAATATTTCCTTTAATGCTCCTGCTAAGTGACAGTTCCATTCGTCATGACATGCAGCTCAAGCATGATTTCCCAACCCAAACCCACCGCACACACGTCTCAGGCTATTGTAGGCATGCAGAGAGGGGAAGCCACCAAGAACCCCTACAGCTCCCAGGAGAAGGTTTTCACACATAAAGGCCAGGTCTTGAGTAGGACAAGGACTGAGCTTGAGTGATGCTGAGAGCTCTAGGATGGCAGCTGCAAAGCAGATCATCCTTGTTAAGCACCGATTTGGAACAACAAGCACCCCTTTCTCCAGGAGTGAATCAGTCCTTTTCACACACTGCTGTAGCAGCAATGGGGAAACACCCACAGAAACGGCTGCAGAACTGGGGTGGTTCTGCACCACCAAAGCCACCCTGTCACACTCAGTCACAGAACATCAGGGATTGGAAGTCACCTCGAAAGATCAGTCCAATCCCCAGCCACAGCAGGATCCCCTAGATCCATCCCCTAGATCCAATCGCACAGGAACACATCCAGGCAGGTTTTAAACGCCTCCTCCTCCTCCTCCCCGCGTCGCCGCCGGCTCGCCCGGCGGCAGCTCCGCGCTTGCCCGGCTGCGCTCGACGGGACGCAAGGGGAGAGCCGCTGCCTTCCCTGCCCTTCTACCCCCTTTATTTTTACTTTCAGGAAGGAAGGGATTATTAGAGAAGGGAAGGATGGGCCCTGCGGGATCGCGGCGGGCGTGCTGCGGGATGGTAAAGGACGGCTGCGGGTTGAACACCCCCAAACCCTGCGGGCGGGTTCGTCGCTTTCTCGGCTGGGCGCAAGGGAACCAGCAGCATTCCCTGGCAGGAGGGGGCTATCTCATGCCGCTCCTCACCTCGCTGGGAAATTGATCTTGCCCGTGATGGAGAAGGCATCCTGCGCTGGGTGGAGCTGTGCCGTGCACACGGCATCTTTCCCCAGCCGACCTCGGATTATCCCTAAAATCAGAGCCTGCACAAGTCACTCCCTCCTCATTACCTGTGGAGAGAGAAAGCGTGGGTCTGATTCCCTGTTTCTTAGGCTTCAGATACAATCAGCGCTGGAACAATCTCTTCACCGCCAGTCCTGAAGGTATAAACTCAGACCCTGCATGAAGTGTGAAGCACAGGCATCGGAATCACAGAATGACAGAACGTGAGAGCTTGGGAGGGACCTCCGGAGATCATCTAGTCTAACCCTCCCACCAAAAGCAGGATCACATAGGAACACGTTCAGGTGGGTTGTGGAAGTCTCCAAAGAGGGAGACTCCACACCCTCTCTGGGCAGCCTGTGACAGGGCTCTGTCACACTCACAGGAAAGGTGTTTCCTGATGTTGAAGTGGACGCTCCTGTGCTCCAGCATGTACCCGTTGCCCCTCATCCTATCGCATGACACCTGCTTCTTGGTACCCACCCTTCAGATATTTGTAGGCATTAACAAGATCCCCTCTTGGCCTTCTTTTCTCCAGACTGAGCAGCCCCACCTCTTTCCTCATAGGAGAGCTGTTCAAGTCCCTTAATCATCCTCATAGCCCTCCACTGGACACTGTCCTGCAGTTCCCTTCCTTTTTCGAGCTGAGCCCAGAACTGGTCACAGTTCCTCAAGTGAGGTCACACGAGGGAAGAACCTCCCTTGACCTGCTGGACAGACTTTTTCTTGGTGCACCCCAGGATGCCATTGGCCTTCTTGGCCATAAGGACACATTGCTGTTCCATGGAGAACTCACTGCCCATCAGGACTCCATGGTCTTTTTCTGTGATGCTGCTTTCCAGCAGGACAACTCCTAACCTGTGCAGATGTGTCCTGGTGTTGTTCCTTCCAGGTGCAGGACTCTACGTTTAATCTAACATAAATGAACGCAATAAATGTGGTCTAGAAGGCCAGTGGCATCTGACTAGATGTTCTTTCGAGGTCCCTTCCAATCCCAAATGCTCTGTGATTCCATGAACTTGCTTTCACCAGTATCAGCAGTATGTCTTAACAGGGCTCGTGCTGAAAGACACAAGAAAGCCAAAACCTTAATACTCTTTTGGGCCACCTAAAACTTTAGGTCCCTTCTCTGAAAGGGATTTCCTTGTGATGTCAAGCGCGAAGAGACGAGTGAGTAAGTGCAGATGCTCCAAATCACATTTTCCACAGAAATTCAGATCAAGCGGCCCGTGGTTAAATAAAACGTGGGGCAGAAGTGAAGGCGGGGGGGCTCAGCGTGCAGGAAACATCACTGGGAAACCTGGAATGCGGCAGCGAGGATCAAACGTTAATGGCCTATTTGATGTGAAAAGTGAGCTGGGGGTGCCGGAGACAGAGAGTGGAAAAAGCCGGCGGGGTGAGCGCAGCCCGCCCGCCCCGCACTGCCCCGCAACGCCCTGTACCGCGCAGCTGGGCGGCCCCAGCCATCGAGCCATCGCTATCGTGCTAAGAAATCATCCTGGTCTCTAGTACGATCAAAATATTTCAGCCACTCTGACTCGTTAACTATAAATTTATTAAAAATCACCCTCTCCCTTGCAGCTCTGAAGTTTTCAACCTTCAGTGTACGCGGTGAGGGGTGGTGGGTGTGAGCTGGACACAGGAGGGTCCACATCAGTACGAGAAGGAACTTCTTCCCGGTGAGGGTGACACTGGAACGAGCTGCCCAGGGGGGTTGTGGAGTCTCCTTCTCTGGAGACGTTTAAAACCTACATGGAGATGTTCCTGTGCGACTGGATCTAGGTGATGCTGCGGTGGTGGGGGTTGGACTGGATGATCTTTCGAGGTCCCTTCCCTAGCGTTTTGTGATTGTAATGAAAACAGTGATGGATGTGAACATGAACTGAAACACATCCACACATGACTCTGCGTCTCTGGCAGCGCAGGTTAAAACCGGCGCCCACCTTCACCCAAGCTTACCCCAGTGCTAACGATGGCAGAGGCAGTGCACAGGGAAATGACACTGGGGTTTGGGGTTTGAAGTGTTTGGGGCTCACAGAGTACATTTGACGAGGCACTGAGGCCAGTGTATTGAATGCAGTCCTTTTCCCTCTTCTCGGTTTTATCCCGACTCTCAGATATATTCACATATTGAGAGGTGTCTGAGTCATCCCGCTGCCAGTACTACAACCACAGAATCACAGAACATCAGGGATTGGAAGGGACCTCGAAAGCTCATCTAGTCTGATGCCTCTACCACAGCAGGATCACCTAGAACAAGTCGCACAATGAAAGGGCTAAGAGAAGCAAAAAAAAAGCCTGTGGTCTCCCCGTCAACTGCATTAAATCACGGGTTGGTTATATTTAGGTGGATAACGAAGCACTTAAACGGTAGATAAAAATCACTTGTTATGGACTGTCTAGGATCTAGTGCGGTTTTCTTAATTTTCATAGAAGGCTCGAGGAATTACGTGGTCTCCCCGTTACAAGCGGAGCCCACTCGGTGGTGGCCCAGCCCTGCGGAAGGGCAAGAGGAGACGTTTGCAGCCTCCTCGCCGCCGCAGCCATTCTGCTCCCTGCCATTGGCCAACACCCTTTACCCAGCTTTACCGCTTTGCATAAGGGGATTTAAGCTGTGAATGGAGCCCAGAAGAGCCTGAGCAGCGTGGAGGGGTCGCACCAGAGCCCTCGGTGCATTGGCTGCAGCCCAGCTCTGCGGGGGCACCAGGGAGGCTCGGCCTCTGGGGCAGGGGCCTCAGCCTGGAAAGGCGCAAGAAGGAAGGAGGATGCTGCTGCGAGGAGGTGCCTGGGTGAACGGGACAAGTACAGCTCAGATTCTAATATAAAGCAGATGCTCTCGGAGCCTTTCTGTCTCCTAGTTCACGGCCACCACCATCTCTCTCTAGTCCCCCCGCCTCCTTTCTCCGCCCAAGGGCACCGGCACCAGCGGTAACAGCAGCTGTGGCTACTGCTCCGGGTGAGGAGGCTGGATCTCCCCGAGCACAGGGAAGCAGCAGCAGAGCGGGAGGCCAGCAGGGAGCTGGAGGAGGCGTGGAGGCGGCGGGGACCTCCCGCACCTCCAGGGGTAGGAGGGATCCCACAATATGTAGCCTTCCCACTGGTATTTGTGTTCTGACTCGCTCGTAACGACAGTTTGCGGGTGTTGAACATGTATTTGACTTTCAGTGAGATCACTGACCGTGGGAGTACGCGACCGCAGAGCTCGCACGGGTGGAATCTGCAGTGCGACGCACCCCCACGTCGGCGTTCGCCTAAATCATCAACCCAAACTTAAAATCCCCCAGAGACTGCATCACTGGCATGTGTTAGCCTCCTCCTCCCCTCGTCTGGGAGGCCGGAGCCTCTCCTCGGTTCTCCACAGACACCCGTTCGCATCCACGGGCCCGCTGCGAGCAGACCCCGAGCCCAGGCGGGGCGGTGAGGCGAGGAGGTGCAGCCGGCTCACAGAGCGACCCAGTGTCTCCGGGGGCTTTCACTGGCCGTGTTTGTCGCCTTTTCCAGCGGTGTGTTTGGTTTGTTTCGTCTCTTTGGGGTTTTGTTCCTTTCGGCTCCCCCTCTCTCCGACGTTCCCTCGTTCAAGAGCTCTCCACGCAGCGCAGACAGCAGTGCTGCACCGCACGCCTTGCCCCACGCCCAGGTTTCAGCTCCACGTCTTTCGCAGCCTGAATTTACGTGCAAATTACATCTTATAACCTTCCCCGACCTCCCCCTCCAGCAATATAGACACGTAGGTTGTTTTCAGCTGGCCAATGACAAGGACTAATTAGCCTTTGTTTGGCTAAGAGGCCCATTAAGAGGTGGTCAGCCTCACTGCATCGAAGATCATCCACATCCCCTCTAATGAGCCCGCGGCCATCCGCAGCCAGGGAGTCACCCTGCCCACGAGGGAAGTGACAGCGCCCCCGCGTATGTCGCAGTGTTTCGTACTCAGGGTCACGCCGCTGGCTGCTGGAGGAAATACCTGCCCCATGAGCAAACTGGACTGCGGAGCCCAACCGGCCACATGCAGACGGGATGGCCCCTGGCCTGCCATGCACTTCATACCAGTTTATAGTGGTACGAGCCCCGCGCGTCATTCTGGGTGCCCGTTGGCTTCTGTCGCCCGCTGCTCCAGACGGAGGAGGAACCACAGAACATTAGCGGTTGGAAGGGACCCCGAAAGATCATCAAGTCCAATCCTCTTGCCACAGCAGGATCACCTAGATCCAGTCGCACAGACTCCACAACTCCCCTGGGCAACCCCTTTCAGTGCTCTGTCACCCCTAATGGAAAGAAGTTCCTTCGAATGCTTGGGGGCGGGGGGGCATAACAAATACCCCTCTCAAAGTGGCCCAAACGACGCTCTGTTAGCCCAGCTGTGCAGGTAAACAGAATCACAGAATGTTAGGGATCGGAAGGGACCCCGAAAGATCATCAACTCCAATGCCGCTGCCAGAGTGGGATCCCCTCAATCAAGTGACACAGGAACGTGGCCAGAACATTTAACTGCTGTAGTTCATTCGTGAGTTGGCAGCACGGAGGAAGCGGGTTCTTACGTCGCAGCCCGAAGCCGCAAATAGGAAGATATCTTTCCTTTCCGACTCCAGTCTGATCCCCACGCGTGGATCGGGTGTGTTTGCTGTTATTTGCTGAAATAATAAACAACCGGCTTAGTCAAACATTTGGGCTGTTGCTGTGTTTTGTGTGTGAAGGGAGCGCTCCCTTCTCTCCTGTCTGCAATGTCCTGTGCGACCTGATCTAGGGGATCCTGCTCTGGCAGGGGCATTGGACTGGGTGATCTTTCGAGGTCCCTTCCAATCCCTGATGTTCTGCGATCCTGCTGTGGTTGGGAGATTGGGCTAGATGATCTTTCGAGGTCCCTTCCAATCCCTAATGATTCTATGACCCTGCTGCGGCAGGGGATTGGACTGGATGATCTTTCGAGGTCCCTTCGAATCCCTAAAGTTCCATGATTGTTCCAGCGTTACTTGGTGAGACCATCAAGAGACCCACTGTGCTTCTCTCCGTGTTTTCAGTCTCCTCCGCACTTACAACAGCGGCAAGTTTCGACAGCCACTGCCAGGGTTCGAGTTGTTTTACTCCAAGAGGAGAAATGCGCCTTTAAGTGGGAGATCTGCCACTGGCTAAGCGCAGACAGAGATGTCTGCTGGAATAAATAACCCTCTTAATTCCTTCAAGCTCCATCTGTGGAAATGATAAAGCGCAGCCATTATGGAGGGCTGCTGGGCTAAATTAATTTGGTTCCTCCATTACGCTGCAATCTTCTGAAGATGATGGCTATTTCTCTCTTAAATGCCCTTATCCCTAGATGTATCTAGCAGTTGATGCGATTAAGGTGAACATAATGTCAGTTTAACCACGCCAATAGCACTTCTCTCCCGCACATGGCTGAATGGGGCTGCATCGCAAGCTCCCACCTTCCCCTGGACACGTCTGATGTAACCTTCCCAAAAATCCAGAGCGTGTGCGTTCGGATGCTTTTCTTCTAGGATTCCTCGGATCGATACTTGTGTTCCGTGTTCTCACCTTGCCGGTAGCGTTAGGGCTTCCAGCACAAACCTGCCAGGAAGAAGGCAAACTCTGCCCCGCTGTGCGCCCTCCTCCTGAACACTTCTAAGTTGCGAACCACGATGATGTTTGCCCGCTCTGCTCTGCCTCTGCGAGCGAGAAGATAGGCGGTCAGCGGACACATCGCACCCCAGATCATCACGGAGGCGGCTGCTCCCAGGGCCGACGCTTCCCTTCTGGGCGGGGAGACGCGGGCACCTGGGAGACCACCGGGGCAAGGGTGCTGCTGCTCTCCCTGCTTGTCTTCTCCAGGAGCCCCACCGCCGGGCTGCACTCCCATTATTTATTTTATTTTTATATTATTTCATTATTTATTTTATTTTTAAAATTCTTTTATTTTTTATTTAATTTCATTTAGTTATTTTATTTCATTTTTCTTGATTTCATTTTATTTCATTTCACTTCGTTTTATTTTATTTCATTTCCTTTTATTTTTTCTTGGTTTCATTTTATTTCATTTCATTTTACTTCGCTTTATTTTAGTTTACTTTTAAAATTTTTATTTCATTTCATTTCACTTTATCTTATTTCATTTAATTTCACCTCATTTAATTTAATTTCATTATCTTATTTAAATTCTATTTTGTCTTATTTATTCATTCTATTTAATTGTACAACAAGTAATGGTGTCTGGGACTAAAGAGGAAGCTAATTACTGTTCGAGCTGATACTTTCAATCTTTTCTTCCCCCCTTCCCTCTCCCTCGATTCGCTGGCTCGAACATCTAGAGTTTGTGGAGACTGTCGGAACGTTCCTTCGTGCTCCTCTCTCCGTTGTCACCCCGAGCCCCGGCGGTTTTTTTTAGCTAGGAAATCACCATCGATTTCTCTAGGGTTTTCTTGCCGAAGGCCGAATACGCTGAAGGAGGAGGCAAGAACGGCGGGCGAGGAGGCGGACTGTTTGCAAAGGTGAGGAGCCTCCCCAGCCGGCCGGGCCCTCCGCAGCAGCGGGACCACCCGCTCCCCGCCAGCCGCCGCTCGGGGGGCCCCAAGTCGGGCTGCGGCCGCGAAGGTCCCCCGGGGGCGTCGGGAAACCCGGCGGCGGCGGCAGCAGCAGCGGCCCCGGCAGGTCCTCTCCGAGGGTCGGGCTAACCGCCGGCTGATCGCTGCTGCCTTTCTCTGTCAGAGCCGGCGTGGTCCCTCCCACCTCGGGTGGAAACTGGGCAGAAGGAACCCTGGGGCTGGGGGAGGCAAAGAGAGAGACTGTAGAACACGTCGCCACCTCCACAAAGGTATTTCCTTCGCTGCCCACCCCGGCCAAGATTTCTGCAACGAGCAGGATTCGCTGCTATTTTGGTCTTTTATTTGGTGACAAAAGGCTCTCTGGTTCTCGCTGGGCAAGGGGGGAGTGGTGGGTGGGTGTCTACATCCAGGTGGGACCTTTCCATTGGGTTCCAATGGCACAGGGATCACTTACAGATGGCTCAAGCCAGAAGCAGATCATAACCTCAACTTCAGGGGTCCCGAGGAGGATATTCAGATATTTCGCAGAACCATAGAACATCAGGGATCGGAAGGGACCTCAAAAGATCGTCTAGTCCAATCCCACTGACACAGCAGATCCAGTCACATAAGAACATGTCCAGGTGGGTTTTAAACATCTCCAGAGAAGGAGACTCCACAACCGCCCTGGGCAGCCAGTCCCACTGCTCTGTCACCCTCACTGGGAAGAAGCTCCTCCTCATATTGATGTGGAACCTCCTCTGTTCCAGCTCACACCCACTGCCCCTTGTCCTATCATTAGGTGCCCCTGAGCAGAGCCTGGCTCCATCCTCCTGACACCCACCCTTCACATATTTAGACATTCATGGGGTTATGAGCTCAAGAGACCCAGCTCCCTCAGCCTTTCCTCGTGAGGGAGATGCTCCACTCCCTTCATCATCCTTGTTGCTCTACACTGGACTCCCTGACACTGAGCAGAGCCTGGCTCCATCCTCCTGACACCCACCCTTCACGTATTTATCATCATTTATGAGGTTCCCCCTCAGCCTCCTTTTCTCCAAGCGCAAGAGACCCAGCTCCCTCAGCCTTTCCTCACCAGGGGGATGCTCCCGTCCCTTCACCATCTTCACGGCTCAGTCTTGCACCGGACATCTGCGTGCCAGGGACACCAATTAACTCTCCATGTTGATTAACAGTGACGCACTTTCCCAGAAGGATGTGACGATGACAACATTTAGAAGGCACCAACTGACCCTTGGCGAGGGGGCAATAAACCCCGCGGCAGCCTGTCCGTCTTTGGAGACCCCACTAGGCTTCCAAAGCGATCCCGCAGAAGGCACAACGCGCTCTCCTTGTCTAGTCTACCGGAGACAGAAACCTCTTGGAGCGTGTTTTAGTGCCCGCTGCACACACGATGCTCCAAGCCAAACCTCGGAACGCTGCAAGTGTTGATCTAACCGGCCTGAAACATCTTGTCGAATAAATCACCCCGTTCGGAGCAAACCCACGTCGTTTCTCACCCACGGGACGGGGCGGTGCCTGCGGTTACTCTCACGGGTGGACACACGGAGTTAAAACACGTTCTGCCACAGCCTTTTCCAGGGGATTGTTTTGGCTCCGTGCTCCAACACCAGGAGCCAAAACCCTGGCCGATGTTTTGACAACAGAGCCAGGAAAAACAAGAGAGGGCTAAGCCCGTGAAGGAGAAATGAAGATGTAGTGAGGGAAAACAGTAGTGGCTCTGCCACCGCCTGACTCGATCCATATGTGGGCTTAAACACAGGAAACACCCACCGCTCCCCGCAATCAGGCCAGGGGCTGGAGCGGCACAAGGAGCCTTGTGGAACTAATTGGCTTCTGCTAAGACTGTCGTTGGCTGAGGAAAGCACTTTGCAGCCTGGAGTCGGAACGTTTAAAGAATAAAGATCATCTCCTGCGAGAGTGCTAAAGTCCTTTCCAGAGTGCTCACCCCGATGCTACTGTGGTCGGGCAGCTGAATGGATTTTTTCTTTCTCTCCTCTCTTTTAATGACTTTTACTGAACTTCAAGCAAATTTGGAATTTTATTTGAGGGGGTTTTTTTGGCTTATTCATTTTCCCCTCTTGCACTGATGGGAAGGGAATCACAGAACATTAGGGACTGGAAGGGACCTTGGAAGATCATCTAGCCCAATCCCCCTGCCAGAGCAGGACCACAGCATCACAGAACATCAGGGATTAGAAGGCACCTCAAAAGATCATCTAGACCAATCCCCCCACCAGAGCAGGTTCATCTAGCCCAATCCCCCCACCACAGCAGGATCAGCCAGACCAAGTCGCATAGGAACACATCCAGGTGGGTTTTAAACATCTTCAGTGAAGGAGACTCCACAACTCCCCTGGGCAGCCCCTTCCAGTGCTCTGGCACCCCCATCATGAAGAAGTTCCTTCTCACATTGATGTCGAACCTCCTGTGTTCCAGCTGACACCCACAGCCCCTTGATCCATCACTAGATGCCCCTGAGCAGAGCCTGGCTCCATCCTCCTGACACCCACCCCTCACATATTTATCAACATTAATGAGGTCACCCCTCAGTCTCCTCCAAGCTCAAGAGACCCATGAAGAAAGAACCAAGAAATACATTAAAAATCTGTTTTTCTTCCCCTACTCTTGCAGTGAAGAGAGTGAACCTGCCGGTGTCACCTTGTCAAGGGTTTTCCTCTGAGGGAAGTCCCACTGCCTGTGGCCAGAAGCTGCTGTTGTTTCCCACCACGTGGTTTTCTTCAGACCCAGTGGCCATGAAGAAGGGAACCTGCAAAGACTGTGATGATTTTGCACTAATCTCAAGCAAACTCTGAGAGCCTTGGCCACGCTCCCCAGTTTCAGTAGCACAGCTCACCGCCTTGGCTTTCAGGACTACTTCGCTTCAAGTGCAGTTGGAGCTCTGGGAAGGTTTGGAGAAGGCAGACGAAAAGCACAAGCTGCGCCTCAACACATCATAAAGTAAAGATTTCAGCGCCGAACGTGGAAGGAGAAACAGCAAGTAGATTTCCCCCGTCTTCCTAAGCTATAAAATATGTCCTACATGTAAAATAAAAACCTTCCTTTGCCAAAAGTTACTCAGTTGTAATTTTTCATGACACTGGATCCATTTGCAGGAGCCACTAACTCCTGTTTGGAGCCGTCTGCAGGTCTAGACGGGCAAGTCTTTGGAGGTCTATTCTTTCTTAGGGATTCATCCCAGTTTCCAGTCCCATTTCCTCCCTGTCTCTAATGTCTGTTCCTTTCTCACCATTGAAACCCACCTGGACGTGTTCCTGTGTGAGTTGGTCCAGGTGATTCTGCTCTGCAGGGGGATTGGACTGGATGATCTTTCGAGGTCCCTTCCAGTCCCTAATGAGTCTCTGATTTACAAATGATTTCCAGAGCCAGAGCTGCTCCAGCCACGGCACCCGGAGGACCGGGTTCCAGCCACACGCACAGTACGAGTAACGTAAAGCCATTGGTCACGTTTTACAACAAACCAAATGAAACTGAGGAATTAAAGACAAGCTAATAGAACAATTAATATTAGTGGCAAATCACTGGCAGAAGGTCACAAGCAGCCTTCTGCAGCTCTGACAAAGCACAGACCTCCTCATGCGAGGGCTACACACGAACTTGCAGTTCTCTTCCGACGCCGCTCGCAGAGGAAGTCAAACCCTCTCCTGCGGGTGGAATAACGCTCGCTTTTGCCAACGCACGCAGGGCAGACTGAGGTTTCGTTCGTGTGTTCGGCTGCCCGTGCCCCCTCTGCAGCCCAGTCTCAGATGGCGAGCTGCTCGCGGCTCCCGAGCCGGGCTCTGGGCGAGCCCGCCGTGCGTGCGAACAAGCTCGCCATTATGCTTCCCGCCGAGATAAAGCAGACGCTGATAAGGGGGTCTTCCACCAGACAAAGAGCTCCCTGTGGGGGAGTGTGGATAGTCTTCCCGAAAGCCCCGTGCTCCGGCAGATCGCGCCAGATTGAGCCAGGAGGCATCTCCTTCCATCCTCGAATTTCCGCCGCCCGTCACAGCGGCCGTCGGGTGAAGCGCCCTCCCCTCGACAGCCTGCCCGTGCCTAGGATTTCAGGGGCTCGGCGAACAGGTGAACCCACTGTTTTCAGGCTGGAAAGGTCCCTGCGCAGAAGCCTGGGAAAGGGCAGGGGTATCAGTGGCTGTTCTACCTGAGAGCACAAGGGAGCGGGACACCCGATCCAGCGGGCTGAGCTCAGCCGGCAGCACCCTAGCCTGCACCCCTTTGTGAATTTAAAGCCTTGCGAGCCGTCCCTCCCGACAAAAGCTTCACGACGGGGAGGACGTGCGGCCAGAGGCGCCCTCCCAGGAGCCGCCGGTCGCTCTGTCTCCGGGTTACGCGCAGCGCGCTCCCGGAAGACTCAAGCTCCGAGCAGACCACTCTGTCACCCTCACTGTGAAGAAGGTCCTTCTTATATTTATATGGAACCTCCTGTGTGCCAGCTGACACCTATTGCCCCTTGTCCTATCACTAGATGCCCCTGAGCAGAGCCTGGCTCCATCTTCCTGACACCAACCCTTCCTTCACATATTTATCAACATCAATGATGTCACCGCTCAGTCTCTGGCAGATAAATATGTTTACAGGAGAGAAGTAACTTCTTGCTGGTGAGGCTGACAGGGCTGCCCAGGGAGGTTGTGGAGTCTCCTTCTCTGGAGACATTGAAAAGCCACCGGAGTATGTTCCTGTGTGACTTGGAGACTTGGAGAAGGCAGACGAAAAGCACAAGCTGCGCCTCAACACATCATAACCCCTGCTCTAGAAGGGGTTTTGGACTAGAAGATCTTTCGAGGTCCCTTCCAATCCCTGATGTTCTGTGATTCTACGTAGTGGCAACAGGAAGAACCAGTCTGTCCTCAGCTCCTTGCTGTGACAGCAGGGCTGCCCGGAGGCACCGGGATGACTTGTGGGCTGCTCCGCGGGTAGGAAGCCTTTGATAAGCACTTGCCTGCCCTTCTGGAAGTCCACAGCACAGGCTTTGTTTCATCTACAGGTGATTAAATGGTCTGTGGGGCAATTACCAGCCAAAGAAAGGAGCAGCCGAGCCTCTCCAGGTTTCCTCCGTCACCCTGACTGAACGGAGTCAATGACTTTCCCTGAGAAACCTTCTCCAGCTCAGGGCTGGGCTTTCATTTAACTACTCGCTCTTTCGTTTTATTAAGTGCAAATTGTGGCTTAATGGGTTTAGAGCTGCCGTAAACCTCGGCGTCACGGAGCCGTCAGAGCGGCCGGTCGCACGGTTCGGCTCTGGGAACGAGCAACGGAGTGAGCCCCGGACCCAGAGGGTCTGTGCTGAGGGGCAGAGCCAAAGCACAGGCAGCCCCTCGGCGGTTTCCTCTTGTTTTCTTGGAATTAGAGAAGGGCTGGAAGATGTTGGAAATGTGTCTGCAAATGGAACAAAGGGTCTGGTCTTTTTAAACGCAAACCCCGTGAATTAACTCTGCCAGGGGCTTTCTCCTGGGTGCTGGTTAAGCTGTCACTCTACTCCCCACCCATCACACTGCCTTTAGCTCCAAGTACTGGCAGGATACTCCAGCAGGAGCAGGGAGGGGGCTGTTCCCCTGGACCCAGCACTGGAGAGGCTGCACCTTGAGTACTGGGTCCACTTTTGGGCACCTCAGTCCAAGGGAGACATCGAGGACCTTGGAGCAAGGGCAGAGGAGGGAATGAAGCTGGGGAAGGGGCTGGAGAATCAATCTGATGAGGAGGGATGGAGAGAGTTGGGGCTGTTTAGGCTGAGGAAGAGGAGGCTGAGGGGAGACGTCATCGCTCTCTACAACTATCTGAAAGGACACTGTGGAGATGTTGGTGCTGGGCTCTTCTCACAGGTGGTCAGTGACAGAACCAGAGGGAAGGGCTTCAAGCTCCACCAGGGGAGGGTTAGACTGGACATCAAGAAAAAGTTCTTCCCAGAGAGAGTGGTCAGGCCCCGGACTGGGCTGCCCAGGGTGGTGGTTGAGTCCCCATCCCTGGATGAGTTTAAAAGATGCTTAGATGTGCTGTTGGGGGATCTGGTTTAGGAGTGCATATGTAGAGTAGGGTCAATGGTTGGACTCTATGATCCCAAGGGTCTTCTCCAATACCCCCACCACAGCAGGATCACCTAGATCCAGTCACAGCTACTTGGAGAGTGGAAAAGCCCTGCATGCTCATAACAAAACCCCTTTTGAAGCACCTCTGAGTGTTCATCAAGCTGCTTCAAACCTCTCCATGCCACTAGCAAACGCCCCACGTACAGACGGCCGGAGGACTCAACGGGGGGACCACGCTCACAGGGAGCTACCAGCCCACCCCCACGAGCAAGACCATTTGTGATTCTCATTAACAGCTCTGCCACGTCCGGCTCGATGAAAAGTGATAACACACCAATCCAGCAGTCACTAAGAACATTCTCCTGCTCCTGGAGGATTAATTTGCACTGACCCAGAATTCTCTATTTGCTTAACACGAGCCACGGGCCCCTTTGATGTGACCTGCTTCTCTAAACAACAGCACACAGCCCTCTCCTGGGCTAAACCAGCTCTCGTCCTACTGAGAATTCAGGGAATTAATCATCCTGAAGTCCAAGAGTGCAGGATCATAAACTGTGTGCACAGGGACCTCACTCAGAAACTCCCAAGACTCTCATTCATCAACATTTTTTCCCTCTTCCCGGATATTTAGTGCGGACGGAGCCATTTGTTTCGGAGCCAGTCCTTCGCGACGCCTTTCATGTTGGAGTACGGTTGGGAACTGCACAAACATGATCTCTCTAACTTCCTCGGGGTAAACTCAAAGATTGTGGGACCATAGCTACAGGCTGATTCCCTCAAGTGGCCAGAACAGAGAACACAGGCCAAGACTCCAGTCATTGGGATCTCCATGGGATCAACCAGACAGTGGTAAAAAGCAGTGAGTTGCAGAATCACAGAACATTAGGGATTGGAAGGGACCTTGAAAGGTCATCTAGTCCTATCCCCTTGCTAGAGCAGGATCACAGAACATTAGGGATTGGAAGGGACCTCAAAAGATCATCCAGTCCAATCCCCCTGCCACAGCTCTCACTGCCTCCTTGTGAACATGTGGGTGTTAAAGGGTTTTAGAGCATCGCCCTGCTCCAGAGCTATCAGCACCCCAGTTTACTTTAGACCAAGTGCTCCAAAAAAACATCTGGACAGAAAATGTCAACAGAAACAAGGCAAATGTAAATGAACCTCTGCCTCAGCAAACCCCCCGACTCCGAGGGTGACGCAGACAGCCCAGGCTTGAGGAGCTGACGCCAGAGTGTAAACTGCAGGAAGAGCTAATCCATTCCTTTCCTGGAGATGATTTTGTTGGGGCAGCCAGAAGATTCTCAAAGGTTGTTATAAATATATAAAGAAAAAAATATAGAGAGTGGGAACGTATGAATTTTCCCCTCAAGAAATCCAGGCTTCTGCAACTTGGCACCTTCTCCACCATTTAGAGCAGTTGGTTTAGTGGGGGCCAAGCACTGCTGTTATAAACTCACCATGAAGAAGGTCCTTCTCATCTTGATGTGGAACCTTCTGTGTTCCAGCTGACACCCACTGCCCCCTGTTCTATCACTAGACGCCCCTGAGCAGAGCCTGGCTCCACAGCAGAAGTGTCAGTCACCCTGACTGATTTAACACGTTAAAAGTACCAGTGACTAATTGGGGAAGAAGTTTTCTTCAGGACTCCCCCTCTACTCTGCCCTGGTGAGACCACATCTGGAATCTTGTGTCCAGTTCTGAGCCCCTCAGTTTCACAAGGACACAGAGCTGCTGAAGAGAGTCCAGCACAGAGCCATGAAGATGATGAAGGGAGGGGAGCATCTCCCTGTTGAGGGAAGGCTGAGGGAGCTGGGGCTCTTGAACTTGGAGAAAAGAAGACTGAAGGGTGACCTCATGAATGTTGATAAGTATGTGAAGGGTGGGTGTCAGGAGGATGGAGACAGGCTCTGCTCAGTGTCATCTAGTGATAGGACAGGGGGCAATGGGTGTGAGTTGGAACAGAGGAGGTTCCACATCAATCTGAGAAGAAACTTCTTCCCAGTGAGGGTGACAGAACACTGGAAGGGGCTGCCCAGGGGGATTGTGGAGTCTCCTTCTCTGGAGGTGTTTCAAACCCACCTGGACATGCTCCTGTGTGACTGGATCTAGGGGATCCTGCTGCAGTGGGGGGGATTGGAGTAGATGGTCTTTCGAGGTCCCTTCCAACCCCTCATGTTCTGTGACTCGTTGATTCTCTTTAACCCATGAAGACGAACAGACAAAACCTGACAGTCTGTGTGGATAGTTTGCTCCCCAGACATACCCTCCTAATGGTTTCCTTCTGGCCCTCTGCTCCTTGGAAGCTTGGTTTCCTTCAAAGCAGTGCATGAAAGTGATAAATGAGGCCTTGAAGAGGAGATGAGGGGAGGATGGAGCCAGGTTTTAGCAGCAGAGGCAATTCCAAGAGCTTCCTTTATGATCCAGTGGTTCGTTGAGCAGCAGGAAATGAGGAATCTGCCGGCTGTCAGCAGGTGCTCTGCAGAGCCGGAGTGAAGGCTCAGATGAAGCCATTTGGGCAGATCTTCTGTTCCACAAGCACTGCCTGTGCTTTGGACACGGTGCATCAGCTACTTCAAGGCACTGGCGAGAAGGGGCTGAGTGTGGGAGGGCTTCAAGAGCAGACCACAAACACACTGTCCACGGCCAAAGAGTGGAGAGGCACCTTCTCACTTCAAGTCGTGTTTTCAAAGGTGCCTGATGACTACTTTAAGTAACAAACCATGGGGGACCATCAGACTGGATTTGATAGAGCTCTCAGACTGGAAAAACAAATACAGGTCATGGGCTGTTGAGTTGGAAAGGGGACAAGACTATTCCCAGGTCTTAAGTGATCTGGGGTATTAGGACATTTAGTAGTTGTGAATAGCCTCCAATCCATGTCCTCATGGAATCAGAGAACATTAGGGATTGGAAGGGACCTCGAAAGATCATCTAGTTCAATCCCCCCATTGCAGCAGGACCACCTAGATCCAGTCACACAGGAACATGTCCAGGTGGGTTTGACCATGAGCACATCCTCACTTCATATTTAAGAGAAGCTACATCAAGAATAATGAACCCTTGGGGAAGAACTAAGGTTTCCAACGCATCTCCTGAGAACTTGCACGTGACGAGATCTGTTCTGAGGTGACCTCCCTCTGTTTATCTTCTTTCTTCTTGAGTTGAGGTTAAGACCCTAATCAATCCCTGCAGGTAGTGCTCCTTCCTTCACCTCCAGGCCAACCTGAGCAGCACCACGGAGGTTCTGTGGGATGCAGCTAGCAGCTACCACCTGCTACAGCTGCTCCACAAAGTTACCCAAATGTTGCTGCTTTTACTGTTTTCCCAGAAATTCATTGAAAAATGTAAGAAGCAGGTAAGAATAGAAGGAGAAGATGCTGTGAGTAGCTCCCCAAGTACTGAGGAGACCCTTAGGTTTCAAGCAGAGATGCAGGAAGACTCTCCTGTTGGGGTGTTGTTCATATTTCCTTAAGCTGAGGATTTTATGAGGGTCTCCTCAGAAGGGAAAGGTTTGTTTTCTTGGCAGTGAGGGCAGGAGAGCAGATCCTCTAACATGCATGGAGTTCAAGGATCAGCAGGGTGAAGCAGCTTGAACTCCCCTGGCCTCCTCGTGAGAGGCTCCCTGGCTTCCATGACTTCTGTTATCATGGTTTCCCAGCCATTAATGGGTTGGAAGAGGAGCTGCTACCACTCCTGTCCATTTCCTGAAGGAACTTCTTCCCAGTAAGGGTGACTGGAAGGGGCTGCCCGGGGGGTTATGGAGTCTCCCTCTCTGGAGACATTTAAAACCCACCTGAACATGTTCCTGTGGCTTGTTCTAGTTGATCCTGCAGTGGCAGGTGGATTGGACCAGATGATCTTTTGAGGTCCCTTCCCATCCCTGACGTTCTATGACTCCGATAATCACTATAGGAGCTGCCTTTAAGTTCTGGATGAGCACAAAGCTTCACCCAGCTTCTCTTGTTTGAAGGGTAACACTGCAAATGACAAAGTTTGCAACCTCTTCCACCACCACCTACTCTCCACAGCCCATCTGTGGGGCTCTGTGGCTTTCAGGTGCCATGGACAACCTCTCCTTGCAACGACACCCCCTTAGAAAGACAAAGGGAGCTATTGTGTGGAGAGGGGAGAAGTTAAAAGCCCTAAATCTTCCATCCCCCAGGATACTGTGACCCTCACACAGATATCAAGAGTGTTTTTCTCTGTGTATTTACTACCTCGAGCAGTGTTTCCGTCGGGCTGAGCAGACAAGGTTTCACAGGGCTCTTTACTACTGATTTATGTCCTCATCGACGCGTAGAGGTTCAACCAGCCACACGGGGCTTCGCTCCCGTTTCCTCCACAGAGTTATGACTTTCCTTGCAGCAACGAGAACTCAACCGCCTTCTGAACCAGCCTCCCTTTGAAGAGGCTCAGAACAGGCTGCACGAAACATCTGGAAGGATTAAATCAAAGGAGGGTGGAATTCCCGCTGGAGAACTCATGTCAGGCAAGACAAAGAGCCTTGTGGAACAAATGGGATTGTGTCCTGAGAATTAGCGAGAACAACGGCGAGGCTCAGCATTGGAGGGAGGCAAGAAGCCCCAGAAGGGCTTCTTAAACACTCACCTCACCTACAGAGGAGAGCACTCAGTGTGACTCAGTCTTTTGAGGTCCCTTCCAGTCCCTGATGTCCTGGGATTCGACCAAGATGTCCCCATCCCCATTCACAGGAGTAGCTGGGATCCACAATAATCCACACGTAGGGAAGATGGGCTGCATCTAGTGAACCCACTGTTCAATCAGGGAAACACTGCTGCTGCAGTCAGGAAGGGACCAGCCAACGCAGCAGCCACGCAGAGACCCACGGATAGATAATACAAGTGTGTGCTGTAGGTGAGGAGGGAGCAGGGCTGACACCCACCCTTCACATGTTTATCAACATCAGTGAGGTCACCCCTCAGTCTCCTCTTCTCCAAGCTCAAGAGAACCAGCTCTCTCAGCCTTTCCTCAGCAGGGAGATGCTCCCCTCCCTCCATCATCTCTGTGGCTCTGCACTGGACTCCCTCCAGCAGTTCTATGTCCTTCTGGAACTGAGGAGCCCAGAACTGGACGCAACACTCTAGATGTGGTCTCACCAGGGCAAAGTAGAGGGGGAGGAGAATCTCTCTTGATCTGCTTAACCAACCCCCTTCTGATCCACCTCACGATGCTGTTGGTCCTCTTGGCCACAAAAGGGTGACACATCTAGCTCCTGGCCATCCTGCTTGCCACCAGGACCCCCAGGTCCCTTTCTCCTATACTGCTCTCCAACAGGTCAGTCCCCAACCTATGCTGGTCCCTAGGGTTGTTCTCGCCCAGCTGCCAGACTCCACACTTACCCTTGTTCTAGTTATAAAGCTTCTCCCTACTCAGCTCTCCAGCCTGTCCAGGTTCTGCTCAATAAATCATGTGTTGACTGGCACTACAATGAGCACTGCTCTGTGATGCTAAGTCTGATGGTTTTTACTGCCAGTTTTGCAAGTAGCTTGGAACACAACGATCAAACTACTGTTTTCTCTCAGGGACTACGGATTCTACTAAAGACAGACACAGTCCACACTGCGTTTAAAAGGCAGAGACGAGGAGCCCAGCTGCGACTCACAGAGAGTGTTTGCAGAATCAGGGTCTTAGAGTCATGGAATTATTCAGGTTGGAAAACACCTCTGGGAGCATCAAGCCCAACCATCAACACTACTCTACAAGGTCACCCCTCAACCAGATCCCCCAGCACCACATCTAAGCATCTTTTAAACTCATCCAGGGATGGGGACTAAACCACCACCCTGGGCAGCCCAGTCCACCACCCTGACCAGCCCAGTCCAGTGCCTGAGCACTCCCTCTGCGAGGACCATCTTTCATGACAAGACAGACACCAGCAGAAATACTTGAGCTGCACTCACATTCTTTCATTCAAACAAAGAGAAGAACATGTCTTACCTACCAGTTCTAACCCTCCCAGGACACTTGGAGTAAGAACAAAACCAGCCCCCTCCACTCTTTACACAAGGGAATGTCTTACCTCTGTTTCCATAATCCAGATTACCAGCCTGTTCAGCTTTTACTGAGGATGAGACTGGCTGCTCTCAGTCTACATTTAAACCTTCTCAGGCTGCTTTCAATCCTCCTCACCTGTGCTGGGCAGGTTGGGACCCTGGGGTCAGCTGGGTGTTATCAGGGTGTGACAACCCACACCCTTGTCTTTGTTCGGCTACTGATTCTCCTGAGACTGGTGGAGAAGCTGAAGGATTTTTCCCTGATGTCCAGTCTAACCCTCCCCTGGTGGAGCCTGAAGCCCTTCCCTCTGCTTCTGTCACTAATCACCTGTGAGAAGAGCCCAGCACCAACATCTCTGCAGTGTCCTTTCAGATGGTTGTAGAGAGCAATGAGGTCTCCCTTCAGCCTCCTCTTCCTCAAACTAACCAGCCCAAGCTCTCTCCATCTCTCCTCATCAGGTTGATTCTCCTTCCCCATCTCCGTTGCCCTCTGCCCCCGCTCCAGCCCCTCGATGTCTCCATCATATATAATGCACTCAGAGGAGCAGACCCATGGGATGATCACCACGAGCTGTGTCCAAGGTTTGTGATGGTGCAATGGCTTCTCCGTCAGGGCTAGCGAGAGGAAAGCCGTACAAGCCAGCGGCAGAGCCAGGAGGACACGTTGGCTCTGCCTGGACACAAAAGGCCATTGGAAATGGAGCAGCAAGGCTGGGTTGGAGCCTGAGAAGCTGAAACCTAAGTCAAGGAGCAGTAGCCTCCAGAGCGATGGGGAGGCAAAATGAAGCATGTGGTTCCTTTTAAAGTCCCAGAAGAAAACCACTTGCCAAGGGGCTTGTAGATGGTGCGAATCAGCGTCGATGGCTTCTGATGCCTGGGGGCAGCCGTTCACCAGCCTGCCAGCCTGAGCAGGAGCAGAGGTAAGAGGACCTCTGCGGTGAGACGTGGACTTCCAGGGCAGGACAGGCACACTGTGCTCATCAGTTAGAGGAGCCATGGAGCAGAGCCTGGCTCCATCCTCCTGACACCCATCCTTCACCCCAGGATGCCATTAGCCTTCTTGGCCACCAGGACACATTGCTGGCTCCTGCCCATCCCATTGGCCACCAGGACCCTCAGGTCCTGTTGTCCTACACTGCTCTCCAACAGGTCAGCCCCCAACCCATCCTGGTCCCCGGGGTTATCCTTGGAGCTCTGTGTAACCAGCCTAGACTTGACTACGTACACGCCAGCTGATGTCAGTGATACACTTCCAGTTTCAACTGAAGGTCTGGGATGTGAGACCTTAGTGTGGAGATGGCTGGTGAGCTCATGGATCAGCCTTCCCGAGGGAGAAAAGGCTTTCACAGCCCTCCTAGGCTCCTCAAATGAAGCTGAAATGGAAGAAGAAGGTCCATCTACCCAAGAGAGCAAGAGATCTAAGCTAATGCTCCATCCAGTGCAGAATGAAAGTAGAGGGGGAAGGAAGGTCTGACAGTTGGGTTCAACATGTGAAAAGGCAGCTGGAACTGAGACTGTGGCTGCAGATTCTTCTGCTCATTGGAAAATCGAGTGAATGAGATGTTAGAACTGGGTCAGGCTCGATCTTCTTTGTTGGGGGGATGCGTCAGTTATTGATGAAGACTGGATCTAGGGGATCCTGCTCTGGCAGGGGACTGGACTGGATGATCTTTTGAGGTCCCTTCCAGTCCCTGATGCTCTGTGGTTGTCTGAGTAACCTGCTCCAGTGCCTCGACACTCTCACAGTGAGGAATCCCTTCCTAAAGTCTAATCCAAATGTCCCCTCTTCAAATCTGAAACCATTTCCCCTTGTCCCATCTCTAGATGCCCTTGTAGCTCCCCTGCAGCTCCAACATTATTTCCTAGAAATGACCAACCATGGATTTCTTCTTGTTGTTGTTCTTCCTAGAATCACAGAATCATTCAGGTTGGAAAAGACCCCTGGGGTCATCGAGTCCAACCATCAACCCTACTCTACAAGGTCACCCCTAAACCAGGTGCCCCAAGACCACATCTAAGCATCTTTTAAACTCATCCAGGGATGGGGACTCAACCAGCACCCTGGGCAGCCCATCCCAGTGCCTGACCACTCTCTCCATGAAGACCTGCTTCCTGATGTCCAGTCTAACCCTCCCCTGCTGGAGCTCTTTGCTAACAGAAAACCGGCCCTGGGTGTGGGTCGCGCAGAGGCAGGGAAACCACGGAGGCTGACATCGGATCTCACGTTAGTGTGAGTTATATTTTCATAAGAACTGAGGCAGGAAGACCTCTCTTCCCTACAGAAACACTATAGCACGATTGCTGTGCTCTTAAAAGATTAGCTGAGGAAGAGAAACACCCCGGATCGTGGCATCGCAATAAATGATTGATATTAATTTTGGACTCCAAGGAACGAGCCAACGGTCTGCTAAGGAAACTGGACACTTCCAGGAGCTCAATGAGCAGAACAAAAACATGTTTCTTGAATGGGCTCATTGTGCTTTAAAAGGAGAGGGGAGAGTAGCTATCACAGCTATTCCTTGCTCTCTAGAAAAGGAAACCACTTCCATTCTGAAGAAAATCACTTCAAGTATTTTAATGGACAAAACCAAAGGGCTTTCCTCCCTCTTGAAATAGAAAAGGGTACGAATCATGTAGGAGCTTGGTGTGTTCTGTGAAATGACTTCACCTCTTTGTATCTGGAGAATTCTGGTTCCTCAGGCTGTCACAGGATCACAGAACATTAGGGATTGGAAGGGACCTCCAAAGATCATCTAGTCCAATCCCACTGACACAGCAGGATCATCTAGATCCAGTCGCACAGGAATGTGTCCAGGTGGGTCTGAAACATCTGCAGAGAAGGAGACTCCACAATTCCCCTGGGCAGCCCCTTCCAGTGCTCTGTCACCCTCACCGCAAAGAAGCTCCTTCTCTGATTGATGTGGAACCTCCTCTGTTCCATCTCACACCTGTTGCCCTTTGTCCTATCACTAGATGCCCCTGAGCAGAGCCTGGCTCCATCCTCCTGACACCCACCCTTCACATATTTATCAACATTCATGAGGTCACCCCTCAGTCTCCTTTTCTCCAAGCTCAAGAGCCCCAGCTCCCTCAGCCTTTCCTCAGCAGGGAGATGCTCCACTCCCTCCATCATCTCTGGCTCTGCACTGGACTCTCTCCAGCAGCTCTGTGTCCTTCTGGGGCTGGGGGGAGCAGAACAGGTCTGTTTCAAAATCACACAGCCCCACCATCCACAGCATCGTTTTAGTTGATGAGACCTTGACATCCCATCGGCCACCAACATCCCCAACAAGTGCCTGCTCAACGCCCGTGCACCTGACGTGCCCAGGAACCACCGCTCTGCCAACACAGCCCAGACCGATGTTCAGTGGCCAGTGGGCACTGCAGACCTTGGCTTGGCCAGCACAGAAGTTCCCATCCCTCTGGAGAACACAGCTTTGACACACGTGAACCTGCTCTCCTTGTGACGGCGGCGATCCCAGCCCCAGCCCGCACCGCTGCACGTCCTGAGCTGGGATTTCAGCCCCTCGCTTATCTCCAGCTGCAGAAACAAACATCTGCCAGCTCGAGGAGGCTGCAGAAGCTGTGCTCTGCAGAGCAAACACCTTCTGACAGCTCAGGGAGCCCTGACAGAGCTGCTAGCAGTGAGCACAGCTGAGCTGCCCCGTGACCACCCCTGCAAGATCCTGTGTGAAGTTGTTTGTCGACCTCTGCCGAGTGTCGGCTCTGTGGGCTGGGGTTTCCCAGGAGGAGTGTTGGGCTCAGGCTGGGCTGGTTGGGGAAGGGTCCAAAAATGAGCCAGGCTCTGCTCAGGGGCATCTAGTGATGGGTCAAGGGGTGGTGGGTGTGAGCTGGGTGGGTGTCAGGAGGATGGAGACAGGCTCTGCTCAATGTCATCTAGTGATGGGACAAGGTGTCAGCTGAAACAGGAGGTTCTACATCAATCTGAGAAGGAACTTCTTCCCAGTGAGAGTGACAGACCTCTGGAAGGGGCTGCCCAGAGGGGTTGTGGAGTCTCCTTTGGAGATGTTTAAAGCAGACTTGTGCCACTTGGGTGGTGCTGGTGGCCTCTGCCTGCTCTCAAGGGTCGCTCTGAGCCACCCTTCAGAGAGCCCACCTGGCAGCACCTTCTGGGGGCACCGCCGCCGCCTCCCGCGGCCCTTGGTGAGTCGCCGGTTTGTGTGTGGTCAGACACCGTGGAGGATCGAGTTCAGACTCTTTGTCCTGGGGTTATCTCTCTGCCACAGGGCCAGCTTGCCAGGAGGCCAGCCTGAGCTGAGGGGAGCCCCTCCGTGGGCTTGGTGGGTGGTGCTCTCACGGGTGAACAACCATTTCTTTGTTCGGTGGGAGCCTCACCCTTGAGGAGAGGACCCTCTCTGTTGATGTACAGGGAAATCGATGCTTTTAGAACCGCAGAGGGTCTCCTACAGCCTTGGAAATGCAGCTCCTCTTTTGAAAGGATGTTCTGAGCGCAGGTGGTCCTGCTCTGGGGTTGGACTAGATGGTCTTTGGAGGTCCCCTCCAACCCCTGGTGCTCTGAAATTTGGCACCTTACCTGGAGCAGAAGCTGCTCTCTGTTGGCTGTGCTGGTGATCACACATGGGTAGAGTCAGGGTGGACGAGCAGGTGCTGGAATGAAGATGGTGAAGGGTGTGGAGCATCTTCCTGATGAGGAGAGGCTGAGGGAGCTGGGAGAAGAGGAGACTGAGGGGTGACCTCACTGATGTTTCACAGAATCACTCTGGTGAAAAGTGATTTCACCAGAAAAAAGACCCCTGGGCTCATCAAGTTCAACCATCTACCCCACCCTACAAGTTCACCCCTAAACCACATCCCTCAACACCTCGTCCAAATGAACTTTAAACATATCCAGAGATGGCCACTCAACCAGCTCCCTGGGAAGCCCATTCCAGTGCCTGAAAATGCAGGATCATCTAGACCAAGTCACACAGGAACGTGTCCAGGTGGGTTTTAAACATCTACAGAGAAGGAGACTCCACAAGCCCACTGGGCAGCCCCTCCCAGTGCTCTGTCACCCTTACTGGGAAGAAGTTCCTTCTCACCTTGATGTAGAACCTCCTCTGCTCCAGCTCACACTCTTGTCCTATCACTAGATGACACTGGGAAGACACAATCATCAACACAAACACCCTTCCCCAGAGCTCCAAAGTCTGTTAACTTAATTGAAGCCTTCTAGGTCTGTTTGTCGTTTTGTGGAACCACCGCGAGAGCCTGGGCAGCAGTGGGATGGTCCTGCTGAAGCACCCAGGCCACCCCAACACCTTTGCGAAGAGGGACGGGGTCTCACATTGCCAGCGACTTACTCTTGTGTGTTTCCATCAACTCCTGAACTGTCAGTACATTTTGTATATTAGAAAGTGAGGGGCCCAGCAGGATGGCCAGGAGCCAGCAGTGTGCCCTGGTGGCCAAGAAGGCCAGTGGCATCCTCGGGTGGATCAGAAGGGAGGTGATTGGCAGTTCAAGAGATGTTCTCCTCTCCTTCTACTTTGCCCTGGTGAGACCACAGCTGGAATCTAGTGTCCAGTTGTGGGCCCCTCAGTTCCAGAAGGACACACAACTGCTGGAGAGAGCCCAGCACAGAGCCACAGAGATGATGAAGGGAGGGGAGCATCTCCTTGCTGAGGAAAGGCTGAGGGAGCTGGGGCTCTTGAGCTGGGAGAAGAGGAGACAGGGGTGACCTCATTAATGTCTGTTAATATGTGAAGGGTGGGTGTCAGGAGGATGGAGCCAGGATCTGCTCAGGGGCATCAAATGATAGGACAAGGGGCAGTGGGTGTCAGCTGGAACACAGGAGGTTCTGCATCCATATGAGAAGGACCTTCTTCCCAGTGAGGGTGGTTTCCTGTCTTCTCTTCTACCCTGGATCCCAGATACTCCAGGCTTTCTTCTGACACGTGATGGCAGCAAACAGGCAGGAGGCAGGCAGAGAGGCCCCAGTGACATTAACTACTGGTCCAGCTGCACGGGGTCAGGTTTCCTGCAAAACAACCCTTCAGCGTCTCACTCCAGTGATGCTGCAGGGCAGCTGCTTTGGGGATCATCC
>VXBP01007531.1:2259-183264 GCA_013400115.1 Rhinopomastus cyanomelas
TGGTTAAGGGGCTGGAAGATAAGCCCTATGAGGAGAGGCTGAGGGAGCTGGGTTTGTTTAGCCTGGAAAAGAGGAGGCTCAGGGGTGATCTTATCACTGTTTATAAATGTCTGAAAGGTGGTTGTAGTCAGACAGGGGTTGGTCTTTTCTCCCTGGCCACTGGAGACAAGACAAGGGGTCATAGTCTTAAGCTCCATCACAGAAGGTTCAGACTTGACATTAGGAAAAAATTTTTCACTGAAAGAGTAATCTGGTTTTGGAATGGGCTGTCCACAGAGGTGGTTGAGTCACCATCCCTGAAGGTATTCAAGGTTAGGCTGGATGAGGTTCTGAGTGGCATGATCTAGATGTTAGATGTTAGGATTACTGGGTTTTTTTGGATTTAGGTTGGACTGGATGATCTTTAAGGACTTTTCCAAATGTATCATTACTGTGATACTATTATCTCACCAGGTTAGGGAGCAACCTAGTGATGTCCCTGATTTGGGCTCCCGGTAAACTGCAGACTTCAACCAGAACAACCAGATATTGAGCACACACCACCAATAAAAAACTATCACAGCTCCTTTATGAACACACTCAAATGCTAAGCCTTTCAGTGTCTCCTCCAGCTTACACTGCTTTCAGGACTTTACCACAGCTATCATCACATCTGAGATAAAAACCCTTCTGGCATTCTTTTCTTCAGGTAGCCTGCGTGCAGAAATGGATCTTTTTGTGTTCACCAGCAAGAACAAAGTCCTTTTAGTAAAAGCTCCCAGCACAAAGTAACATTCATCCCTCTCTAGCTACATTACTCAAAACATTAATAACTACAAGATTACTCAATACTGTAAAATTGTCAACTAACCCTTCAAGAACCATCTCGTAAAACATGCTGCAAAAAAAAAAACCAAACAAAAAAAAAAAATCAGGCTTCAATTATGCGCTCATTCTTCCCACTATTCTTTACCCTTCTGTCTCCTACTTTGTGTGTCTCCTACTTTGTGGCCCAAATGAAAGGCACATTATTACCAAACCAAAAGACCCACGAAAAACATCACCAAGCACTAATCTGTACTAACCCCTTTCCACACTGGGCTGCTCAGGGTTGTAAAAACATTCACCACAAGTGTCTGGAGGCACAGTCCTGCCAGCTTCTCCATGGGGCGTTTTTAGGGAAGCTCCCAAGCACCACAGGTAAGGTACAGGCACATGGTTAAATATAAGCAACACCTTGCTCCAGAAGATGCTTTTCTTTTTCCTTGTTGGTATCCCAACAGTAATAGCGCACAAGACATTGTCACCTGATTTTATCAATTAGTTTGAAACAAAAATCCCCAGAATCTGTTTTGGCAGCACAAGAGATTTTCAAGAAGGCCCTAGTGCATTAGCTAACAGACTCAAGTGTAGATTAGTTGACACTAAAGGAATATGATATTAAATTTCCTGCCTTTTTAAAGTATGTTCCCATACCTACTGCTGCCTGACATTTGAAAATAACCAGTGTGAAGACTCAAAAGAATTAAATCTGACCAGAAGTGTGAATCACAGAGATGGCTGCAGTTCTCAGGGTTCCACTAATCTTGCTAACACACCCAGTTGGATTCATTAGCACTGGCAGGATCAAATCCCACAGGGCAGCCTGGTATGATCCAAAGGCAATACAAACAGATGGAATATGTAATTGCTACACTGGAACTTTAATCCAACCAGATGGCTCAGCAAGGACAAGCTCAGGTAAATACCAAATATGGCTCAGTCTATTGTCAGAGCCTCAAATCCAGCACTAAAAATTGTGCAGGGCCTCATGAATGGAGCAGCACTGACATTGTTAAGACCCACCAAAGGTTTCTCATACAGCTCCAAGAGAAAAACCTCTTTAAATATCCAACCATTTTTTATCCACTGGCCACAGAAAACCATTTTCCTATTAATATATGTAAATGGATAAACAGGGACTAGAGAAACGAAGCAGAAGCTGCCAAGAGCTGTATTCTGCGTGGGAGGGAGCTCACTGCTTCTCAAAGCAGACTTCCCCACCGCTCGAAGTCTCTGGATATGTGGCATTCAGAGCCTGCAATGTGTAGGCAGGTCTGAAGTGACATTTTTAAAGCTTCAAACAGATATACACAATTGGATTTGAAATGCTGAAAACTCTACACTCGTTCCCCAAACACAAATAAAATCTTCAATTATTATACAGGATTAAGGCAACTGCACAGGACAAGGACTATCTTTCCCTTAGGGTGGCAGCAAACATCCCTGAGGTCCTCTGCTAATCTTCAAGATTTTATGCCTTAAATTCACACCAGCACATGCCGCCAAACCAACGGGAAATAAATTACATTGATGGCACTGCTTCTCCAAGACCAAGTTTCATTTGAAAACTAAAAGCTGGGCACTGAATATAACAGCACATCAACATGGACAGAAACCAGACCAGCAAGCAAAATGAGCAGTCTCCCAAGATGAAAGATCAAGTCACAGTGCAAAGAAAACACTCCATGCTGTCATTTTTCTGAGCAAGCAGAAAATATTTGGAGAACAGACTGATCATTACACACTGTAGTGATTTTATTCTACTTCCCCCCCCAATGACAACATCAAGTGAAAGATCGTAGAATGCTGCTGCCCTCTAGTGCTACTCCAGAGAGGACGAGTCCACACACTGAGCCAGCTACTGGGGTTAAACTCTCAGATTGAGGGTACAGGTTGCCCAAAAGCTTGTGTTTATTCTGTCCTTTGCGATGCACAGGCAGTCTCCTAATGCTTTCCTACAAGCATTGAGGCAGAAGTTTCCATTGTAGAAGGGACTCGTGTCTGACTGGTTATGATGTGTGCTAAAGACTCTCCAAACAAAGTAGAATATATTCCCCAAGATCCCAGGGCACACTAATGTTTGTTTGGTTATCATGATAACTTTTAACATGTTTTACACACAGCACTTATTGCTATACTAAAGAGCTTAACCGATTAGTGATGCGACCATGAAATTCCTCACCCTGCTAGAAAAGTCTTCTGGAAAAGACCAAGCAGGGAAGAAGCTATTTAAGTAAAAATCTAGAGTATGGCTAAGCAGCCTGGGGAGAGGAACTGGGAAGGCAGAGCCAAGCCTCAGTAACTGTTGCTTTGATGCTCAGCTGCACATTTAGTGCAGTAATACTCCCTGGATATCACCTAAAAATATTCCAACATCGAGTTAGCTAAAGATACTCCAACTACTGTGGTGAAAGTCATAGACCACTGACAGCACTGCTGCTTGTTCCCGTTTGTGCCAGCTAGAAAAAACTGGAGTACGCGGCTGTGCCAGGAGATGGCAGTAAGATTGAGTGGAGAGAATCCCTCTGTCACTTCAATCTGTGCCCCTCAGGTTTGTCCGAGACACAGCAACGGCTCAAGACAGGCAATAAGGCTACTCACGTTAACGCCAAAGTCTGGTGACGTTGAACTCCAGATAGCACCAATACTTGCAGCAGCCAGCATCGCCTCCACCGCATGAATGCTGTTTGGTAAGTAACCTACGGTAGAATGTGAATGAGTAGAGATGAAATGCAAGTAAAAATCAAATCTTGCAGTAAATAAGAAAGTGTAGCCAGATTAAACACAGTAAGGAAGTGAAAAATCTTAAAACTGAAGCATCTTTTATTTTTGCCACACATTCACCACATCCTTTGCAGTCAAACCAGTTACACAAGGAATTAGAAGTAATTCCATTTATTGAAGTACATTTATCAGGTTTTATATCTACAAAGGTTGATCCAAATTAACAAATGTTCCAGCCTCATTAATGATACTTTCAGGATAAGAGGACAGTACACTGAAAAGAACAGAGACGGTAAATTTGTGGGTTGAGTGGGGCGATAAGAGATGGAGAACCCAACTCCATACAGGGGAATAACACAAGTCTGTCTGTACAAACAGCCATTACAGAAGGAATCAGTGTTATTTGGAAGAAAAACTGTAAATACTCATTTCAAAACACAAGATTCTGGCAATGTCTACCAGCCAACATACAGCTGAATCTCCAACACAAACAGGCAAAACCAGTCTCTCAGCTGATAAGGGATAACAGTGGGACAAGCCCTGGAACACTCACACAGAAGTCATTCTTCAGGTTCATGTCATCAGTGCACAGCACGATTTCACCATTAGATTCAATTTATCAAGGCATAAAGAAATGAAGGTCATGAAAGATTTTCAGTGGGCTTGATACGAGATGGTGCTGTGTGGCTGAAACTGATTCAACTGCTCAGAAACCAACCCACAAATGAAACCACACACGATGCACAACTACACAGGCAGATCCAAGATGTGGAGTTTTGGATCTTAAATCACCAAAAACATCCTGGTACTTTAAAAAAAGACACATGACAGGCCTAGGTGCAATATTAAAAGCCAAATTAATTAAAAAATGCTTTCCAAGCTGTTAAACAGAAATTGTGAGAACTTACAGACCTGACAAGTTACAGGTGGGACACAAGCATCTACCAGATAGCCAAAACCTCACTAGCGTTGCCAGTTCTCTCAGATAGGTATTTATGGATGCACTTTTCAGGACGAGATCTAAGTAGCAGCTTCTGTTACATTAACTTCATAAAATATTATATGGAGCTTGATTTTTGCCAGTTATCCTGTATAGCTTGAAATAAATCACCTCTGTCAACTTTGTAAAATGTAGACTTTAAAAAAGTCTTAAAGTGAGGGTTTTTTCAATTAAAAAAAAAAAATCAGTGAAATTAATTTTTAAGCCAGCCTGACCCATTTAATCTGTTAGCTACTGTGCTTTTGGGAGTAGCAACTTTGGAAACAGCATTTATGATATAAGCTAAACAGTTCAGGGGGGAAAAAACCTCAATCACAAGTGTAAGTAAAAACCTCCTACTATGTTAAGATATAAAATTATTCCCTAGAACTACCAACAGCTTGTGGCATTTTATTCAGCAAAGTCCCTAAAGTACGCAGAGCGCAAAGCCTTATGCCCATAAAGGCATTATTTATTTTGTTATTTTCTCTATAGGGTCAAGGTTTATGATACAAAGTGCAGTATCCCAGAATTTTAGTTATTTTTCTTTTAAGGGAACCCTTCCTCCCCAAACAATAATTTGAAATATATGGAACACACCAGATGAAAATGTTATTTTTGTGTGATGGAATCAGTTTTTTTTTATTTGATGCCAAATATTTCCACTGAGCAGTTCTTGAACTGAATTATCAAGGGCTAGAATGCAATGAAAACAAAGATATCTTAGTGCTCTGGAGTAGTTATTACCTCAACACAGCAACTGTTCCAGCATAAGCAAGTTCTTTTCACCATTCCTACAAAAGCCCTCAAGGCACATTCACAGGTCTCTGCTTATTATCAAGGCAGACTTTCACTTGTCAGTTGGCATTGAGGTGGTGGTTGAGTTTTAGAGCCTGTCAGTCAGGACTGCCAAAAGGTAGGGAACATGCAAGGCTGCTTACTCTGCATTTCTGTATCTTGACCTGATCATGGCAGGCAGCCTGCTGCTCATTGGCATTTACATGGATTTGATCCAACCCTCACATCAGATACCATGATTAAAAACACAGTTCTGTTCTAGAAAGAGACCCTCCAAACACAGAACATGAGCACTCACATTGCTTCTCTATGTACAGAGGTTCTGCATTATGAAGAGTAATGGTTCAGCTAATGTAAATATTCATTGTGTGTTTGTTCATGTATCTGAAGCCTCTACACTCCTTGATATGATAACTCAGCTAAGGAAGAAATCTTTTCTTTCTCAGCATGATTAAAGTCTACAGAAGATACTCCTCTTCCTGTTAACTTACCCATTTCTTGAAGCTGGCAGGAAAAGGTGAAAACTACCTTCTATTACTAGAAAGAGCAGGCTAAAAACATGGGAGCTGTGAACCAAGAAACCACAAATCCAGGGAATGACACAGCAAGGGAGCAGCAGCAAAATCTCCATAAGGACAAAGACACAATGACTTTGATATAAAGCCTGATTGTAATACCAAAGCAGGGCAAGTGACATCCTAAGGCACATTGTATTGATTTAAGAGGCACTTACAGCCTGACCTGCTCAGCACAACATTTTCTACCAGTTGCTATTTACTTCATTTCCAGAAATATTTACTGGATGTTTTTCACCTATTCTGTTGGTACAGTAGCATAAGCAAATCTAAATTTAATCTCAGCATAGGCTAGATTATGACCAAAATTAAATCTCTTAAAGTGTTGAGAACAGCCTCCCTGAAAGCATCTAAGGCCTGCATGAAATGGAATAGCTGTCTGCTCAGAAATACCTGAACGCAAAACACTAACCCAACCACACAAAAAAACCCTAAACCAACCAAACTTGGTCACTTCAAGGTTTAAATTGAGCCTTGAAAGAATGCATGAGGAGGAAGAGGGAGCTGCAACTGAAGTCTTCTCAATGACTTGCACTATTCACAGTACACCAGCTCTCCAAACAGAACAGACAATTCTAAGACCAGAGTTCCAGTTTCTTTTTGATGTTAATATAGCATTTCACAGCCCTGTAGGACTTCAAAGTGGTCATCCCACCTAACAGAGCTGCAGCCTGAGGCTATTAGTAACAGGCTAATCTTCTTACAAAGCTAGCTTTAAAGCCCACAAACAAATAGGGCTAATACAGTTAAAGATAAAATACCAGCTATAAACAATGTATTTGATTGATGCTTTGTTGAGGATTTATTTTATTATGAACACACGGCGAAGATTAGTTTTAACTGCCAACCTAACTGATTACCAGGAGTAGCTCACATGGGGATCTGTGCCCCACACACAAGATCCTCTGTGTCTTCTAACTGTTCAGGCATCACTGACAGCGTTGGAAGACATCGTAGAAATGATACTTTCACCACACATCTGTTCCAATCATGTTTACTATTAGGTGTTATCTCCTTAGCAAAGGAAAGGGAAGACTAGACTGAAAAACATGCTGATGCTGCTACTTGTCCACCCACATACACCTTTAACCAACCATTACTGTCATGATGCAACCAGATATTGCACTGAGTAAACCAGGACATATATTAAATACAACAAAGCTAAAACAGCCTTAGAGGATGTAAAGTAGAGATTAGATTTTCAAGAAGTTAATGGTCTCATGTATAATCGTAACAGTTCAAGATTTCAAGTGAACACCTTTCTTCTGAGGGAAGGCATGTGTTTTATTGCTTCTGAAAATTCAGAGTCAGTAAAAGGCTCTGAGACACTGGGACAGGTTACCCAGAGAAGCTGCAGCTACTCCATCCCTGGAAGTGTTTAACACCAGGTTGGATGGGGTTCTGGACAACTTGGTCTGGTAGGTGGTGTTGCTGCCCATGGCAGGGGGTTGGAACAGGATGATCTGACATCCCTCCCAACCGGAGCCATTCTATAACGTTATGATAAACATGCCCTGCTATAAATCACATGAACAATAACTTCCTTCTGCCACCTGCTACAAATTTGGAAATTAATTAGGTCTCAGTAGATTTTTGCTAGCTTTGGAGAGCCCCATCTTTGGTATCACAAGCAATTATCTGCTCAAACTCTCCCACTGGACACTCAGCATCTCTCCGTTTCACTTTTGGACTTGGTAAAAAGCCTGGTTGCGATGTGACAATTTAACTCTTCCAAAGACTGCCAATATCCTCTGGCACAGAAGAGAAATCTATAAGAGAAGTGAAGACCCAATTTAAAAAAGAAAAACCTATGTCTAAAAGGCTGGATTACTGTATTTTCTTATCAAAAGTAAAGGGCTTGGTAAGGACTCCAAGCAAGCCTGCTTCCACAAGCGAGCTGTATCTGCTCCTGAAAATGTGCTTAAGCTCCTGAAATGCCCATTCAAGCCCAGCATGGATACTTGGTACCTACAGTAGCTGGCAGAAACCTCTCTGTGGTAGAAGTGTGGGCAGGAAACTTTTGCTCAGGAAATGCACAAACAAGGGAAGCAGAGCTGAAACAGATTCATACAATGGGGAGGATTAACTCCACTGATTTAGGACCTTGGAGCCAAGTAGCATTTTTCATTTTATTGGCAACTTATTTGCCTTTTCATTTCCTGATTGAGGATTATTTCTGAAATAATAGTGTCACAACCAGATAACCAAAAAATGCAGCTCGTCTGTCCTCCACTTAAATACGTGTTCCTTGACTGTAGTGGGAAGATAGGAAGGATTCTTAGTGCTTTCTCTCCCAAGAAGAGACAAAGTACACAGTTCACATACTGTCCTTTCTAAGGAATGAAGCCCTGACATTAAAGGTGAATTTTCAGCAGAAACTCAGAATAGCTACCTTCTGCAAGCGTGTAAGAAAACCTGTATAGAATAAGATACCACTGATTTTAAGTGCAAACCTGTATAGAATAAGATACCATTGATTTTAAGTGCAAACCTGTATAGAATAAGATACCACTGATTTTAAGTGCAAACCTGTATAGAATAAGATACCACTGATTTTAAGTGCAAACCTGTATAGAATAAGATACCACTGATTTTAAGTGCCAGCTAGGCTTTTAAACTCGATTTAAGTGGTGAGCCTGCTGCCAAAACAAACAGGATTCAAGCACCAACTAGCCCCTAGTTGTTGGGCTCAATGATCTTAAAGGTCTTTTCCGACCTAAACAATTAGGAGTCTAGTTGTGATAAACAAAACAGTCATTAAAAGGAGCCATTATTAGCATTATCCTGATAATAGCATTATTAGCTTAATTATTAGCATCACTGACTACAGCCAGCACATTTTCTCAAGCCACAGAGCATATTTCCCCTGCACAGGGTACCTCACTAAGAACTGCTCACAAGACAAACAGAATGACAGCATCATGTTCTACATTTGGGAAGACACTTCTATCTGGGTTTGATTTAAACAGTTCTGGTAGTGATAACCTAGTTGCAAACAGAACTTCAATTTACATCTTTGAACATAAAGAAAATCACTTTCTTTAAATTCTGAATTTTCACATTACATGGGACTACATCTGGTCACACTTAAACATTGTATCTGTTAGCCCAGTTAGCCCACTATCCAGTAATTAACTCTTCTGCATTGTCCATCACTCTCCCACAGCACATTTTATATTATGCTATTTAAAGCTGGCAGAGAGAGCCCTTTTTGCCACTTAAGCAAATATCCAAACCAATGTGACAGTATAGAGACTGGAGACAAAACTAGAGCATCTTCACTCAGCCTTTCAGACTTTCAGGCCCGGTAAAGGTTTTAGCTCTAATTCCACACAAAATAAGCCACCAGCTGTAATAAGAGTTGCCAATTCCATGTAACATTCATAACATATGCTTGAAGCATGAGCTCACGTATATTCGACATTTGCTGGTGAAATTTGTGGGTATGTAATAGTGAATCCTTCCATTTTTGAAGGCTTGGATTCAAGTTCTGGTTTGTAACATGCAGAAAAACCAAACAGTTTCAACACTTTGGGTTTACATCAGCAAACTATTTAGACATAAATAGGATACTGGACAAGTATTTCTCAAAGAGCACATGATTCCAGCAGGGAGATGGATATACCTATAAGCAGAGCTAGCAGGTAGGAGGGAAGGAGCTTCAGACATTCTGCAGTTTTGACATTCACTGTGCTGACAAAAGTAGAGAGTCTATGTTACAAAGAACATGAAGCACAGAAAAACCAGTTCAGCTGAAGGATCAAACCCAGCAGTTTAAAACTAAATGGACTGAGGCCAGCTTGAGCAACTCTTTTCTCTGCCTGTACAGTACATACACTGTACAACCTGTTGACAAGACAAAAATGTATGCAGCAGTCTTGTGACAAGAGACTACTCTAGAAAATGTTGAGAGTTACTGAAAAGATCACCATTCTAATGACTGAACTCTGCACTGAAAGGATTTGAAAGGTTCCTGTTCACCAGCTGTTCATTGACATCATTCTGGAAGTCACTGTTCCCAGAAGCAGTGGTGGCAGAAGCTGGTACAAGTCCTTTCTCAAGAACAGCAGCTCAAAGCACACTATTACCTGAGCCTGGAGGGACAGTAACTGCCAAGCTGCACCACAACAACCAACCTGGAACTGTGATTTCCAAGATGTCTTCTTCATAAACCTGCCAGACCTCTGCTTCCACAGAGAACTTATAAAACAGATCCTAGGGAAGCTGTAAATGGGCTCCCTCCTCCAGTGCTAGAGAACTTGCATGCTAATCCAGGTTTCTTTCTTCTAGGAGTGTATTTCATAAAATGCAAATATAGTGATACAAAAGCCTTTACTTTAGAATGTAGTATTATTTCATGTTCATGTTTCTATAACCCCAACTATATGTTTAGATATTTCAAGAAAGTTTCACCTCATGTGCTTTAAAAAAAAGTTACTCACCCACAACTCTGTCTCCTACTTTTACTCCCATCTTCCTCATGGCTGCAGCATACAAAGCTACAGCTTGTTTCAGTTCTTCAAAGGTAACTTTGACAATTTCTTCTTTGCCTTCTTCTGAGAATAGGAGATTAAAACATCTAGTCAGAAATTATTCACTGTAATGTAAACAGTCTAGTACAAACAACTAATTCTGGAAGGAAACGGTACATAATGATTTCAAGAGAAGAATTTCCACTAATTATACTTTTTGCTTTTCAAGTTCCTCATGCTGTACCACGTACTTCTGGGTGGATGTCAAGCACTAATCATTAGTATTGACTCAGTACACAGGAGGTTATTTCTAAAAACAGGAACATACCTCTGAAAACAAACTATCCATTGAAGAAAGGTGTGTGCTCACTCCCGATAAATACACCACATTCACCAGGGCTACTTTCTAACAGGGAACAACCAACCTCATTTCCCCTCTTTGCTCAGTTAGGTCTAAGCAGCAGCATCAAGGTGCCAGCTTTAGGTTTTATTATGCCAAGTGTCTGTTGGCAGGAAAAATCACGCACATCTTACCCAGGTCTGACAATCAATATACTCTTCAAACATCTGTGTTTGCCAACACACCACAAAGCAAAGAAACTAAACTAGGCTCCATTCATCTCTGAAAAGATCTGCAGAGTGTTTTTTGTACTGAATGTCAGATATTACATAAGCTTTTCATAAATCACCTGTGGAATAAAAAAGCAAAACTAAATGTTATGAAAGGCAAAGTCTGTCATCTTAAAGGTCCCTTCCTGTACTTCTGTCAGGGTGACTCCTACAAACCATTTGGCCTGTCCCATTTCCAGTATCCAGCATTTCTTATGAAAACACATATGGCAAAGATGTCACAAGTGCCCTGCGTGCCCTGCTACAGCAGGTCCTTGCAAAACAGCCAGTCTGATTTCTTTATGCAGGGAACTGTATTTTTATTGCTTTGCTTTAGATTTCCATCCCAGTAAATTTGGACTTGCATGGAACATGAGAACAGGTTGTGATGGGAAACAAGTCAATGCAGGAACCAACAGATTCTGTGTTCCCATAGAACAACAGGAAACAGACTTCAATCCTGCTCCATGATTAAACCCCCAGAAGAAAGGAGTAGCAAATAAGAGTCACAGTGGGAGCCAGTGACAAGTGAAACAGTTTAGAAAAAACTACATTTACATTCCTGTGTCCTATTACACCCACATTGATCACACTGAATCACTCCTAGTGAATACAGAAACCTCACACAGGCTCACCAACAGTGCTGTGACCTAGCAGTGAGGGGTTAACAAAAAATACTCTGACTTAAGAAATCTTAAGAAGATTAAATACTGCAGAAGGTCAGGAAGAGAAATGCAGGTGGCAGTCCATTCACCACAGAGAGGTCAGTGTTCACTCCAGCACTGATACAGTACAGGGGAAACAACATTGCTCCTTTTGGTATCATCACCCACAATGATGTGGCCCAAAGGAGCCAGTCTCCACTATACCCCATGACTTCCCAAACATGTCCATGGGGACAATTTAATAAAACACAAATTTAGTGAATTATTTGGTTTAGTAAGTTAAAATTATTGAAGGAAATCAAGTATTAAACTCCACTTTTTCCTTAAGTTTTTATCATTAACAAGTCAATCAACACCACTGCTATGTACATTTAGAGTCAACTGAATAACCAGTCTTGGGCTTTCAGCTGTTGCACGAGATCTACTTAGCTACACTGAGTTTACACCTCTTTAATAAGAGCTTTTACATAACAAGCTTTTCCAGCAAGTCTCAAAATCTGAAAGCAAAGAGCTGATCACTACAAAGGCAGCTTTCCATTAAAAATCTCATATCTATTGAACTTGATCAGATCAATTCATATTACATCAAAACTGGGTCAGATTTTCCTACTCTCCCTGAGCAATCACTATTTCACAAATAACTATCATCTGAAGAAGTTTCTTTCAATGCTTCTACACAGTTAAATGCAACTGGTAAGAATTCCCTCAGCAGTAAGCTTGCAGAAAAGAACTGTTGGCTGTTTAGAATCCTTGTGAGACAATAGCACAGCAGTAACACATCGAAAAGAAAACCCAGCCTCCGTGCATCAGAAATCAGAAACTGACTGGACACCTACAGAATCAATCCATAGTCCTGCATAGTTTTTGTTCTAATGAGGTGTGAGGATGCATTGTTTATTGTTAAGCTACTAATAAGCATCACTGCTTGGTCAGTCTTATGATAAAGATTAGGACCAGCAAAAGGGGAGCTCAGAACACAACTCCCTAAGGAAGCACTCACATCTGCAGAGAGGCTAATCCTGTCTAACAGAGATTAGGGCCATTTTTTAAAATGAAAACCAGAAGATACCAGGAAAGCACTATCTTAACATTGCCATCCAACTAGGAGGCAAGACAGATTTTACAAAACTTAATTTTTGTTTCACTGGAGATGTACAATTGAGCTTTAGCATTCCAGAAAAAAAACAGAAGTCCAAATTTTTCCATACATGGACTGTATTTCCTTTCTGTATTGTCAAAAGCAGAGTTAACCTCTACCTATGCTCCAGGCATTCCTCAGTATTCCTACAACAAGAGTCATAGGAAAAGGGTTCAAAGGATAATATGAAGCAAGAGTGCCAACATACTTCCTGATGGCAGTCATTAGGCAAGTGTTTGTGGCAATGGTGAAGCAGTAGCATAAATACCAAGTGATGTCAAACAGCTGATCTCCACTGCCTTCACAGAGTCAGGCACATCACAAAGTTACTTCCCTAAGTTTGTGAAAGACTTTTCAGAAGCATCTGTGTTCTCAGAGCAAGTTTTTCTGGTCTTGGCAGAGCTGGATCATAGATTCTGCAGAGTTACTATTTTCTTCTTTTCTCCCAACCAAGCTAATTTATTGTGAGGTTTCCTAACAAGCAGAGCTGTTTATAAGGCCTAGTCCTGTGAACTATAAATAAAAGCCATGAATTCTTTCTTACTTGCTGCATACAGTGCAATCTTGTCATTGTCTTTGTGCCTCAGAAGATTTTCTGCATAGTTCAGACGGCTTCCTTTAAACCATTCTGGGACATCCACAATGCTTTTGGATGTATCAACCACCTGTAAAAAACATACAACATGCTTCTGGGAAAACTGTAATTTCTGTAATACAGTATTGCAGGTCATTGTACAGAAATCAGCTAGTTAATTCCAAGCTCTTCACACACGCTTAGGCAAGAGCTATTTCCTGCAACATACAAAGACACCAAATCCTATAGTTACAGGCCTGGAAAGATTAATTATTTGTTAACTGTCACAAGGGAAAACATCATTGCAACAACACTAGAGTTCCTTGCTGATGGTTCTGCCTTCAGACCATCCTTAAAGACATGAGTGAAGTAAACTGCTGTGACTACATCCAGACCACAGGATGCAAACCACAGTCCACAATGGGGTTTTCCCTCTGGGGGCACCCCAGGCAGGAACTGAGCTACTTCATCTCTCTGCCAGGCCAGAGGCTCCAGCCTCTCCCTTCTAAACATCCAAGTAGAGGAAGGTATGAGCAGCCATTCTTTCCTCGCATAGCAGCGTGAACTTCAACAATGGTAATTCAGTTAGCCTTAGACTAGATAAGTGAACTTAGTGGTCAAACAGAACTGAAGAGTTCAAGCTTTTCATTCCAGTACTCCATGTTCTAGGATTTAGTTGCAGCAAGTTCTCCACAGCTCCATCCAGAGCACAGAAGTGCAGCTACTAACCTCTACAACTAACAAATATTGCACTGCAAGCTGTGAGAACCCATTTCTACCATACCTGATTTGCTGTTTCCTAAAAGGGAGTCCAAAACCCTAATCAGCCTGTATTAAATAAATCCCCATTTAGAACCAAGCCATGCAAAAACTGACAAAAAACACATTCAGCTAAAACAACTTCCCTCCCCACCTTGAATTAAGCTTCCAAGTATTAAATTACCTCTTGGTAACTTACAGTTTATCTATCACTATCATTAAAGGTATAGGCTTAAATGCCACTGAGCATTAACCTCACAACTACATAAAGTCCTTACAAAATGCATCACTGTTTAGAAATCAAACTGCCCAGCAGCAGGATTTTGTAATCTTTAAACTGAAAGTTTATAGTTGTTTTTTGAAAGCTTCAACCCTCAGGTCCTCTCTCACAGACTGCAAAATGCATTACAGAAACAGCATTCTTTCAGACCAAGGAAAAAGCTCCTTTGAACACCAGAGTGCTCAAAATACCTCCCATTCCAGAGAAACCTAGTATTTGTGTGCTTTCAGACGTGCAGTGTAGGTATTGCTGGAGGCCTTCCTAAAATTAAGTTATATAAGTTAAAGCTCTATTCTATTAGATTTCAAATGGATTTTCTAAAAATGGGAACTCCAGTAGATTTACTCATAGCAGAATTGAGTTACAGCATTTACGGTTTATAAATTCAGACTCCAGAAATATTTATACCCACTTATCACTGCAGTAATTAGAAGCCACTCTCATCACTGACTCATTACGGACTCCCTTAGCTTGACAGAAAGTGAACAAACTGTTCTCAGCATTTTACCCAGAAGTGGAACAGCTCTTCAGAGCTCCACTGGCATGAAGTCATGGACTCATACTTTTGACGCTCCAGTACTTTCTATTCAGATAACAGCTGCAACATCATATTAAGCCCAGTCTCCTTGGTAGTGGTACCTTGTCATGTGGACAAGTCTTCTGCCTTAGGGAGAAGTTCTCAGCAAGCAACAGAAACGCAGGGTCTTCTAATTTAATGGAAGATCCCAGTTCTGGCAAGTCTATAAAAATGTAGAGTTTTGCAAACCATTCACTTCATATAATCCCACCAAAGGCTCAGCAAGCCTAGAAGAAAGGGAAAGAAGTGCCAGTCCCCAGCCTGCTATCTGCAGTCCTCATTAAATGAGTGAAGCTTTACTCCTGCTCACAGAGCCGATTTGTGTGGTTAGGACAACATGCTGAGTACCAGCTGTACTCACATGCCACCAGCTCCTGTTCTACAACTGCTCTTCATAGCAGCTGATCAGCTACATCTTCCCATGTCTCTGCAGCTACGAGCACGCCACTGGCTATTTCCTCTGGCTCCACCTCTGCTGCATTTCCCCTCCTCAAAGTGGTTTGTTAGCTGTGCTATAACCATGAAACATCCTGGTTACTTGACCCTAAGAGGCTATAGCTTCGCAAACAGATTTCACCACTAGCATGAGAGATAATCCTCGACTGGCTGTGGTACCTGTGAAGGTCCCTATGACCTGCAGAGCAAGCCAGCATGCCTCATGTAAAACCAGAGAGCAGATGCTATCAGAATGCTCAAAACAGCCCCTCTGCAGGAGCAACAGCTATGAAGTGCTTCTTGTAGTAAAAAGAACTAAGTTTAGACTACATTCCCCATGTGAGAATCAGTAGCTACTTGCAACTTGACATAATGCCAGTGTTGCCATGCTAGAGCAGCTTCATGGACCACAAGCACCTTTGGTCTTTTCAGAGGGGACACATTTCAATTGCTATAGAGTGACATAAGCTTTAAAGCCTTCACTTTAAAAACTTCATGAGGTTAAATAAAACACTGGCTGCCTGTATTATATAAATACAAGACGTTATTGTTTTCCTTAGAATGGCCTACGAAAGTGAAAAACTGCTTCACTCCCTGGGAACAAAGGAGTCAACTCTGGTTCATGAAAAAAATTATCTTCCCAAAGCATACTGTCTGCTTCCAACAAGCAACACAGATCAGGCTGCAAGATGTCCAACTTTTCAGCTCTTTAGGTATCATAGCACAGAAGGTATGTGACCAGACTTCACTCCTGACACAACAGAAATGGACCCACAGGACAAGGCAGTTTTGAGGCTCAAAGCTGGAATCAAGCCTTGAAGCTGACAGGATGCTGACCCTAAGGGAAAGTTCAAGGCAAACAGCAATACCCATGAAAAGTGAGTCAAGGATATCCTGCTGCACTCATTGATCAGCTGACTCTGCCTCTTCTGTTTTAAGCCCTCATCACAAGATGACCATTGTAGAACAGTCATAAAGGGCCCTAGAAGCTCACAAGTAAACTATTTCAAGCCTTCATAGACAACCTTATCTTCTTGCTTCTCATCCTCAGCAAACACTCATTTTTAGACTATTGCCTGCTTCCTGCTTCAGTTACCCAGTTCACCAGCCATTGCTGGTGTCTGGAAGGTCCAAGTGCCAATCATGCAAGGCAAGAGGAACAAGGATTACTGCCCAGCTTGCTCAGTGCAAAGGTTCAAAGCAGCTCCGCTGAACTGCTTGCTCAGAGTGATTTATATTCATGTGGAAACTTAGAATAACAGCACAGGAAAATGTAAAGGAAAAAAAAAGGATCCAAATACAACCAGGCCAGATATTGAATCCCCATTCTGCTAAGTCTCAGAAATGTTACTCTGCATCAAGCTTTGGAAGTAATTAGTCCATCCTCTTCCTCAGATAGGAGGCCACAGGGTAATGTTATTATCCTACACCAGGACTGTGCAAGGGCTCCAGCTCTGCCCTCCATTTGCAAGAGGAAGTCACCTTTATCATAAAGCAATGCGGTGGCATGGTTTGGTATTCTAGCAGAAACTGCGTTCAAGCACTGCCATCCCTCAGAGATATTTCAAGCCTACGTGCGATTGCAGAGACTTCCATAACCCGTTCTACAAAACTAGAGCTCAACAGGTAAGCTATCGGATAAGCTGACTCAGGGAACACAAACATGAACTTGACCACATGCCAGAACCCGCAAACTCAAGATGCTTTTCTACCACTGTAATACTAAAGCAGAAGGCAGCATATTGGTAGACTCCCACAGCCAGGACTGCCAAGATATGAGAGCACATAACCACAAGGACACTAGAGCACAATTGTTTAAGACAACTTTTGAGTTCACAGTCCTGAAGTGTAACAGCAGCACACCAATACTCACCCCCACCATGAAATTCTGGTCTATTTACTTAACCCGTTCTTCATCTCACTTGCAAAGGTGCCAGGAACATGTCAAAGCATCAACTGTAAAGCAGCCTTGTGTTGTTCTTGATTGTTAAAGAGAAACACACTTACCTCATCATACAGACGAGAGCACACAATGTTACTGTACTTCCAGAATTCAGCCCAGAAATCCAAGTAGGATTCCACTGACCACTGGTATAAGTCATCGTAGTTGGCTAGAAGTAACAGATACCTGTCAGCATTATGCAGACAACTGCTGGAATTTAGACAAACAAGTTAGGGATAACCCAAATAAAAAATGAAGGTGAAACAGAAAACTGATGACAGTAGATGACTTCTGTTTAAGGGAAGTGACTACAGCATCACAGCAGTAGTCTACATGAACAGATGGCACCATTCCTCCAGACAGCAGGACAGGCCATTTGCCACCAGAACCAGGTTTCTTTTCTAATACCTGTACAACACCCACTCTCCACACCAGTGAAACTGAAGATCAGACAGCGGGACGGAGTCCTGCTTGCTGACACTTCCCCTCCCCATCATATCAACATCATGCTTCAGGGAAAGCTAAACAAGTCTTTTTGACAACAGACATTCGCTGTATGCATAGTTAAACCACTTGAAGTAATTTTCCTGTCATCCCGCTGATTGCTTCAGCAATTATCTCTGTACCCTCTTCCCATGAAGAGAGCATTATAAGAGAAAAGAATACAAGTAGTCTGTACACTGTTCTGGACACTGCACATCAGCTGCTGTGGGGACAAGACTTTGCCAAAAGAAATTTCAACCTTCAATCTTCTCTTTCAAAAACCCACTGCATCGCACATCCAGTCTGTTTTACAAATGCAAAAAGCTATAAATCACTACTGATTGAGTACTTTACAACACAAACAAGTTGTTCTGTCTTGTCTATACAGTTTGTCACCAAGTAAGCTTAGCATGAAAGCCCTTCAGAGAACAGGCCTGCCATTCAGCAATCAAACTTTCCAGCTAGCTACTACATTTTCAGGGTTGAGCAGACCATACTGTTTAAAAGGTTCTACTACCCTTAGGTCTCCTCAGTCAGTCCACATCTTAATGTTACATACAGAATCCATTTGTGGTTGTTGAATGGCACACAGTCCACCGAACATCAGTTGAAACCTAATGGAAGCTGACAAGGGTTTCCATATACACACAAGAATCTGCAATGGAGACAGCCACTTCAACACAGGGCAGAGAGTTCTAGTTGCCACAGTCGTACACATGGGCAGCCCACCTAAAAGATCCTTCCAACCTGATTATGTGAGCACCAGTTATATGACAGGTCTACTGAGGAGTTAAAGTCCCCTAGGATCTTGCTTCCTATGTAGGAGGAGAGTTGAGAACTATGCATTTGTGCTCAAATAGAAAACCCCCAGCAGACAAAATAATGACTGGCCTTACCTACACAGTAGGTTCCCAATCAAGGTGCACAATCGCTTTCTAAACACAAACTGCTACAGGCATGCAATACATCACTACTGCTCCAGAACACTTACACCACTGACACACTTCTACTGGACTGACAAGCTTGTCAGGCCACTTGCCAAAACTGGTCCCTCCATCATCTGTATGACAAATAATTATGGGAAAGCTACACACACAAGCTGGTGTCCAAATTCTTAGGGAGAACAGAGTATAAAGCCAGCCACTAGACTTGGAGGATTTGTCCTCCCCCCTTCACACACTGAAGCCCACCCTGTTCATGATGTGAGACAGCCCCACTGACCCCTGATACCCTGAAGAAAGTACCTATGGTCACCAGAAAAAGAGAAAAAGCCACGCTCAAAGACAGCTCTGGAGGTCCAACCCAAAGCAGGGTTGACTTCTAGGCAGAGAGGTTGTTTCTAAGGCAAAAGGCTATCCATTATCCACAGCTATATCCATGTTGCTGAATGAGTACCAGGCAGAGCCTGAAATTCCAGACTTTCAGCAAGTACAAAAAAAAAAACACCCCACTTCTGCTACTGAACCAACCCGCACATCCCCAGTACACAGCAGTGCTGCAGATTCCTAAGCACAGCCTCCACTCAGCCCTCACACACAGAGGATGTTGAAGCACCACGTTACAGCTCACCTAAGCCTGCTACCCATGGGGGGAGCCGTGCCTCCAGACTAGACCCCTGACAACACTGATCCGCTGCAAGATTGCTGCCCGGGGTGGTCCTAGAGTACACTGGCCAGCCTCAACCCTAGGCAGCCAGCTGTGGCCCCCAGGCTCTCGACCAGCCCCACTCCCAGGCACCTATACTGCTGCTGGCCTTCCAACCGCCCCTCACCTTCACTCACCCCCGCAACGGCCGAGCAGCTGCCCCGGAGCATCCGCGGCACCGCAGGCCCACGGGTGACCCGAGAGGGCGGGTCTGGGCCCCCACGCAGAAACCAGGATTAAGACCAGCCCGGGTAAGCGAAGACCCGCCACTCCCTCCCACCACCTCCCCGCCCCGGGTCTGGCCCCCGGCAGAGCTCCGGGAGCCGCCCCACCGCTCACCCAGGCGCAGCCCACAGCTGCTGGCCACGGCGGCGCGGAACCGGTCCATGTGGGTGTTGCGCTTCGTGTCCGGTTCCCACATCACCTGCGACTCCATGATCTCAGGCTCCTGGGACATGGCGGCGGCGGCGGCGGCGGCGGCGGCGGCGGCGGCGGCGGCGGCGGCGGCGAAATGACCGAAGCAACGAACAGGATTTCTCTAACCAGCACAAACCCCTAAACCCCCACCCCGTCCCTGAGTGACGGGCCCCTCCTGCGTGCGCGCTTTAAGGGCGGCGTGAGGCGCTTCACCCCACCCCGGTAACCTTCCGCCCGAAAGAAAAGTGCGGGGTGGTGCGCCCCGGCCCCGCCCGCTAAGGGGGCGCGGCTGAGCCCCCACCATTGCCCCAGCGGTTACCCCGAGACAGGAGGGGGTGGGGGAATGAACGAGGAGGGGCCATATCCCTGTCAAGATTGCATCCAGCTCCTTACCCATAGCACAGAGCACCCATGGATCTCTGCAAAATTATCATTTATTATTTATTTACTATTTATTTATTCCTTATCCAGGAAAGGCCTGGAAAAGCCCCCGATGACAAATATCTCTGGCCCAGCAACGACCTGAGAAACGAGTTTCCCCAGGGAGGGGCTGGCCCACAACCTCAGTGGTCGCAGCCCTCGGTGTTTTGTGCTCTGGGCTGACACCCATCGATTGCTGCTCGGCTTCCAGAATTTGAGGGCTTCCTCGTTATCAGAATTGCTTTGGCAAAGGAGCGGTGGAAGTGAAGCACAGAACGAGGTACGAGTGTTGTTTATGACACCTATATTCAAAGTGCAAGTCTCATAAAATACCTATTTGGGAGTGAAATGTACAGCACACGGTGTAAATACAGTAAATCACTCACAGGGGATAGTCACAGATGCTGTCCCGCTAGTTGACTGAATCATTAACCTGCTCTGTTCAAAGCCTGACCCCCTCTCAATACCAATGTGGCTGAGCAGCTGGGCCACTGGAAAAGGACGACTGTAACGTGAAGGAACGACCCTTCAGCTGCCTCCAAGAGCAGCTGACGCAGGGTCTGTTTTCAAGTTTTTCTCCCTCAGAACCTCGAGGAGCCGGAGCTGCCAGGGGTGCAATGGGGTCGAGACGAGGTCAGTCGAGGTGTGAAACGGCAGCACTACCAAGGCCCCGAGATAAGGGAGGGACACGGCCGTGTGTGCTGGTGCCAGGCCCCGGGCACCCTGCCCTTCCATGGCCTTGGCAGCCGTGGCCTGCAGTGCGGGAAACAGACGGCCCGCGGGAAACACCACTGGGGATTATTCTACCCTTGGGGTTGCGTCGATATTTATTATGGTAACAGAGCGCTAACCGCGGCGGGTACCTGCACGGGGCTTCAACACAAATGGCTGCGATGAGCTGCCGGGGACAGGTCTAGCGAGGGGTCAGATCTGACGAGGGGGCAGAGTTCACGAGGGGACAGGTCTGGCGAGGGGGCAGATCTGGCAAGAAGGCAGATATGGAGAGAGCGCAGCCTACGCCCCTGAGGCGCCGAGAGCCCAGTCAGCCCGACTCTGCGGACGGATCCCACACGACAAATGACGTTGCCGCTCCTTGATTGGCTGCACCGCGCCTGGCCCCACATCAGCCCAGAGAACGCTCTCCTCACGCTGGGCAGAGCTGACATCGCTAACAGGCAATTGGCGTGGAGCTTTGTCAAGGACTCACTCTACCGACCAATGAGTGGCCGGGGAAGGAGGAGGTGTGACCAATGGGAGCGGAGCTTTCACCTAGTTCGGCGCGAGGAGCGGGTCCCGCCGGGGGTCCCTCGGTGCAGAGGCGGTTTTGCGCCGGGGCTGGAATCGCCCGTTTTCAGGTAAAGAAGCAAAGCGGCCGCCTCCGCCCTCCCAGAGGCCCCAGGACCCGTGTAGGGAGGGGGCAGCCAAATCCTTCGGAAAGGGACGTAACACCGCCCTGGGACAGGCGTGGTTTGACACGGAGCGAGCCTTTCCCTTCTGGGGAAGTAGGCGCTTTGGAGAAGGCCGCGCAGAGCTTCTTGTCCCTGAACAACAGGTTCACATTGGCTGTTGTTCCCTTAACGTGGAGAGGGCTTTCCCCCGTGTTCCTGCTCCTTACTACACTTTTCCCTTATCCAAACGGGGCTGTTTCTTTCTTTCTAAAACGACTTCGAAAAAGAAAAAGAATAAAAATAAGGAAAATGAAGCCTTTAGTGAGAAGAAAAGAGCATTAAGAGGACTGCAGTAGACAGTGGAGACCACATGAGATTAGTTGGAGGAAAACAGCCTGAACGAGGTTAACCAGAATTGGCTGTTTTCAAATCTTTTTTAAGCCCCATTTTATGCCCAACCGACAACAGGTTCAAAATGAAATCATGCCTTCTGCTCCCCATTAGATTAGGGGCCCTTGAGAAGCTGCTTCAGGACCAGTTAACAGTGCTGCCGATGACGGACTGCCACACCCCTGGGCTGTGAGGTAACTAATCTGTATTTGGACTGTGCAATTAGAACAGGTGATGAAACACATGGCCCTGCAAGGCCTCGCAGCAATCAAGGCCTGACTGTGGTCCGACACCTGGATTGGGAAATCTAAAGATTTTGGAAAGTCTAAACCCTATTTTTAGAGCAGCCACCAGCTGGTCAATGAGTCTGTATAAACATAAGAAACTTCTAGCTTGTTTGACATCCAAGAACTCTGCAGCTTCTGCATGGTGGTGGGAGAACAAATAACCAGAATCAAAATAAAATGCATTTGCAGAAAGGGAAGGAACAGGAAAAGGAAAAGAAGCAGTGATGCACTGCAAGAAAAGCTTCAGAGACCACAAAACATAAAAAGGCCTAAAATGACAAGTGATCAGCTATTGCAAGCTGAGACTGTGAAATTAAGATGGAAAAATAATCACAGAATCATAGAATCACAGAATGGTTTAGGTTGGAAGTGACTTCGCAGATCATCCAATCCCAACTCCCCGCCGTGGGCAGCAATACCTCGTGAGAGGTCATCAGATCAGGTTGCCCAGAACTCAATCCAGCCTGGACTTGAACACTTCCAAGGATGGAGCAGCCACAACCTCCCTGGGCAATTTATTCCAGTGCCTCAGCACCCTCACAAGGAGGAATTTCTTCCTCAAATCTAATCAGTATCTCCCTTCTTTTATCTTGAACCCATTCCCCTTGTCCTATAATTAGTCTGTCACAAAAAGTCATTCTCCAGCTTTCCTAGAAGCTGCTCTAAGCTCCCTCCTGGAGTTTTTTCTTCCCCAGGCTGAACAGCCCTAATATCCTCAGTCTGTCTTCATAGGAGAGGTGCTCTAGCCCTCTGATAATCTTTGTGGCTTCCTCTGGACAGTTCTATGTCCTTATGTTGAGGGCTCTAGAACTAGACACAGCATTTGAAGTGTGGCCAGCAGAGCAAGACAGGGGATTCTCCCCCTTTGCTCTCATGACACCTTATCTCAAATACTGCATCTAGTTCTGGTGTCCCCAGCTTGAGAAGACAAGTCCAGAAGAGGCCACAAAGATGATCCCAGTGCTGCAGCACTTTTGCTATGAGGACAGGCTGAGGCAATTGGGGCTGTTCAGCCTGGGGACAGAAAAGCTCCAGGGGGGACCTTAGAGCTGCCTTCCAGTACCTGAAGGGAACCTATAGGAAGGCTGGAGAGAGACTTTTCCCCAAGGGGATCCAGCAACAGCACAAGGGCAAATGGTTTGAAACTGAGGGAGAGGAGGTTTAGACTGGACTTTAGGAAGAATTTCTTCAGTGCAAGGGTAGAGAGACTCTGGAATCAATTGCCTGGAGAAGCTGTGGCTACCCCTTCCCTGGAGGCATTCAGGGCCAGGTTGGATGAGGTCTTTTCAGCAACCAAGACTGCTTGAGAGGCATTGCTGCCCATGGCAGAGGGTTGGATTAGATGATCTCTGAGGTCCCTTCCAACCTGAGCCAGTCTGTGATCCTATGAACTTTGACATCTAGATAACCCAAATGTATTGTAAATACTGTTCAGGCTGTTAAATCCCTGTATCTGAGTAGGACATCTTAAGCAGTTTCTTGTGCAGATCGGGAAACAGAAGTACACTCATGCCTCTTCTCTACATTAAGATCCTTGTCAGTGAATCTTTCTAGAATGCTCACACTTGTCCTAATTCAAAAGTCCAATGTTGCTGAGATCAATACTTCATGCCATGATGCAATGCATTCTTTGAGTAGATGTGATTTCATCTATTTGAAGAGAAGGGTGAAATACTGTGTCTTTTCCTAAGAGCTGTGGATTTGGAGAGAGGAATGTACCTGAAATAGATGCATTGAGACACATCAGAAAATCAATTAAATACCAGGGAATATCCCAAAATTGTCCTGACCTTCTAGTGGGGACAATGCTGAGCACAGCCTTTTAGAGACAACCACTGAAACAGACCCCTGAGCCTCTTGCAGAAGTGATTTAGAGAGGATCCCATGGTGATCTAAAGTATTTAATCAGTGAGGATTTAGAGTGATTTAGAGTGGAAATTCCCTGGTGGAAACTCATGTAGAGAAATATAAACATGCCCAAATTTGCAGAAACAAGACCCATTGGAACAGAAGCAGCACAAGGGGACCTGGACACAGCCATGCCAACTGGAATTTATATAGCTGACGCAGGAGACATTGCTGATGTGGTTTTGTCCCACAAGGTTTTTTTACATGTAAGATTTGAGAAGGCTTAGGGGGGACCTAATTCCCATGTCAAGGGACGTTAAGGGTGGCTACCAAGAAGATGGAGACTGCTATTTCACAGGGGTGATGGATACAAGTTGCTTCTGGTCAAATTCCATTTGGGCTCCAGAGGAAACTTACTCACCATGAGAGCAATTAGACATTGGAATGGTCTTCCCAACGAAGTGGTGGATTCCGCAACTTGAGACAGCTTTAAGGCTCACCTTGATAGGGTGCTGAGCCCTCTCATTTAACCTATATTTCTTTAGCTTAAAGGGTTGGACTGGATGATCCTTGGGGTCCCTTCCAACCTGGGATAGTGAGATACTGTGAAATTAAACTGGTTTTGTTTTCCCCAAGTCAAGTCTGTCTTTTGCCTGTGACCATGACTGGTGGGTGAGCACTCTCTATCTTTTGTTTTGACCTTCAAACATTTTGTGGTATCTTTTCCTGCTCTGAGGGAAGGTTGCTGCCAGCAGCTATGTGGTGCTGGGTTAGAACCACAGCACAGTCACTCACCAGCCAGCCTTGCCTGCCTAGCAGCCATGTTCACCAGCTTCTCCAATCTCCCAAATTCGAGGCTGGAAAGCAAATTACAGAAATTAGTAGCACTTTGCTGCTGCAAATGGAAGCACTCTGTAAATAAATTATATCTCAGAAATCAACGAGTGTTGCCCAACTGAGGTTTAGCACCTTACATTTCTAAAAATTCTTACAAGTTAACAGGAAAGGAGGGAGGAAAGATATTTCTTTGGCTAAAGAGCCCTAATCCAGACCAATCAGTAGGCAGAGCCCTGAGTCACCCCTGACTATTACAGGGTTGCCCTACTCCACCACCTGCCAGCAGAGCAGTCGTACTGCAAATGCCTTTTAAATACCAAGCTAGTCCTTGAGTGCTCCTACAGCAATGTGCTGCATAAGAATCAGGCAAGCCCAGACTTTAGCACAAAGCAGACAAAATTTTGGCATTCAGCATTTGCAGTGGATGAAGCTTGGTGCTCCTCTCCTCCTCCTGACAGCTGACAGCTCTTTCGTGTTACCCCACCTCTGGGGAGAAGCAGGTATGAGTGTGTTTCTGTCACCTGGGAGCAATCAAAGCCTCTGGAGTGTAGCCAGAACAAATAATTTTGCAGCCAAACTCCTTCAACATTGCAGAATCCCAACAGATTACTCTCCTGCTACAGCACCAGCAGTATCCTTCTGGCTGCAGGCACTCTCATGCCCAGTCTACATTCCATACAGCTTCTCAATGATCTGTCCCCATGGAGGGATCAATGCATTGTCCAGATCTTTTCCTTGCCTGGAGCAAGGAGCAAGCATGGAGTCATGCCTAGCAAGGCTGGATGCATAGTTCTGTGTGATACTGACGTTTTGATCTCCAGACTACTGTCTGCCTCCCAGACGCCGCAGGGTTCCTGAGGGCCTCCATCTCCTACTCTGCTGTCAGGAGATCAAGAGAGAAGCAACTAGGACAAGGATGTTTTCTACACATCCATCTTGGTGCGGTTCGTGCCCAGTGATAACCTAGCATCCCCCAGTGTGGGCTTTTGGACACACATCCCAGCTTGCTGTCAGCAGCACAGACAGTATTGTCACTGCTGTGGAGCCAGTGTCCCACTCCTCGCTCCACACATCTTGAAAGTTCAAGCAATAATCCTCTGAACACATCATTAACACAGCCCCCTGACACAGAGCGGTCTTTACTCTTCACTGGCTCCTGGGGAGCTGGCATGGAGAAACCTTTAATGAATTTGATAGAACTCCTAGCACAGAGCAGCTGCACTGCTTAATGCAAAGTTTAGTTTGATTTATGAGACATAGTTTTTACACTACTTCAGCTCCTTCCCGAGGCATTTCCTGCATGCAGTTAGCAACAGGAGTCACCTGTGTTTCACCAGCGCTCCCCGTTACCTCACTCTAACTTGCACCTCCAAGGGCTACAAAGCAATCCCAGCCCCAGTCTTTGGAGGGCTTTCCACATCATTCACACTCGCAAAAAAGGGAAAGCTGAGATTAAACAGAGGCAGGAATGAACATAAGATGATGGAGCAGGCAGAGGCCAAGGCACAAGCTGCAGCCAGCAGTCTCAGCTCAGGTCACCATCACCAGTCTCTGCAGGAAAGTAATCATAGGCAGCAGCAACTCTTTCTGTCCCAAGTTACTGCGTTATTCCACAGGAGCAGCTTCATTCCAGCAGCAAGGCTTCCATCACACAGCACTTGAACAACACAGTACAGTACTTTGAAAACAGGGCGCTAATGTTGTGATTCCTAAGAAAACACAGGAAGCACAGGTGGGAATGTGGTGACACTTTTTAGAGGAAGAAAAGAACTCTTCAGGTTTTTCTGGCATCTACTGACAGGACATAGTACAATTTCAACCTACAATCCACAAAGCTTAGGGAGTACAGTCCTACTGAACCAGGTTCACTGTCAAAATAGGAGGAAGACTCACAGCTTTGCAAAGTTCCTTGGGCTAGTGTTGCCTTCTCGCACAGCCAGGTACAGAGAAAGGTGTCTTTTAAGACTCAAGAGACCCCACGGGCTTTGTCTGTTCAGAACCCCCAAGTGTTTTGAACCAGCACAAGCAACACTGACTCCACCGAATCTGGGTTGGAAGGGACCTCCAAAGGTCACCTAGTCCAACCCCTCCGCAGTAAGCAGGGACATCCTCAACTAGATCAGGTTGCCCAGAGCCTTGTCCAGCCTCTCTTTGAATATCTCCAGGGATGGGGCCTCAACTCCCTCCCTGGGCAACCTGTTCAATCCCCCTCCTGCTAAAGAACTTCTCCCTAACCTCCCATTTCAATCTGCCCTTCTCTAATGTGAAACCGTGCCTCTTGTCCCATCACTGCAGACCTTAGTAAACAGCCTCTCTCCAGCCTTCTTGTAGCCCCCTTCAGGTACTGGAAGGTCACTGTCAGGTCCATCTAGAGCCTTCTCTTCTCCACACTGAACAACCTCAGCTCCTTCAGCCTGTCCATGTAGCAGAGGAGCTCCAGCCCCCTGATAATTTTGATGGCCTCCTCAGGATCCACTCCATCAGCTCCACATCCTTCCTGTACTGAGGGCTCCAGAGCTGGACTCCAGGTGAGGTCTCACAAGTACAGAGCAGAGGGGCAGAATCCCTTCTCTCAATCTGCTTTTGATACAGCCCAGGATGCAGTTGGCCTTCTGAACGGCAAGCACACACTGTCTGCTCATGGCTAGCTTCTCATCCACAAGCACCCCAAGTCCTTTTCCTCAGGACTGCTTTCTGTCCCCTCCTCCCCTAGCTTGTATTGATAGTGAGGATTGTGCCGACCCAGGTGCAGGACCCTGCACTTGGTCTTGCTGAACCTCATGAGGTGCCCCTGGGCCCACCTCTCCAACTTTTCCAGGTCCCTCTGGATAACCTCCTACCCCTCTGGCTTATCGATGGGACTGCCCAGCTGGCAGTCGTCTGCAAACCTGCTGATGGTGCCCTTGATCCCACTATCTAGATCATTGATAGAAACATTAGACAGTACAGGTCCCAGTACAGACCTCTGAGAAAAACCCCTTGTCACTGTTCTCCATCTGGACTTTGTGGCATTGACCTCTAATCTCTGTATTCAACCATCCAACCAATTCCTGATCCACTGAACAGCCCACCCACCAAATCCATAACTCTCCAACTTGGTGAGTAGGATGTTGTCAAAGGCCTTGCACAAGTCTAGACAGCTGACATTCACACAGGTTGTCCTTTGTCTACTCTTGTAGGCACTCTGTCATAGAAAGCCACTAGATCCATCAGGCAAGATTTTCCCTTGGTGAAGCCCTGCTGGCTGTCTTTGGTCACATCCCTGTCCCCTATGGGCCTTATCAGACCTTTTAGGAGAATCTGCTTGATGATCTTCCCAGGCGTTCCTCTGTGATCTGTGTTAGATAGTTTTGTCCTGCTCCGGCAGGGGGGTTGGACTCGATGATCTCTTGGGTCCCTTCCAACCCCTAACATCCTATGATCCTATGACTGTTTCCTATAAGGTCCTATTAACAAACTCCCTAAAGAGCTGCAGGTTTGCTTTTCTGAAGTTCAGGGTTCTGACTCTGCTCCTTTGACTGCTTTGTGACCCTTTGTACTGCAGATTCCACCAGCTCGTGAGCACTGCAGCCAAGCTGCCTCCAGTCTTGAGATCCCTGATGAGCTCCCCTTTCCTGCACCCACTGAACTTTACCACGATCACAAATGTCTCACAGGCTCTGGGTGAGCAGAGCCAACACTTGAAAACCTGAAGGCCTGATAGCTCCTGCTAGCCTTTACTGCCCCTGTGTAGCCTGTCAGTAGCAACAAATTCCCTGGGGCTCTGCCGCAGCGTTTGGGGCTCAAACCTTTCCTGCGGCAGCAGGAGAGGCGGCAATGCGAGTGAGGGGCTGCCAACGCTCTGCGAGCAGACTCCTTGCATTCAGCGCTACAGGACAGGGCCAGAGTAGAAGTGGGGTCGGGCCGGGAGCGGCTGCCACTGCATAAAGGTGAGCTGGCATCTGGTGATGGAGGGTTGCTGGTTCGTTGGTGGTTCTGACTAGTCTGACAGTGCGCTGGTTGCATTTTTCAGGCGCTAGGTCATTTTCTGTACAAAGGCCAAAGCTCAGCCCATCTGCCTACCCAAGGTTCAGCCTGGTACCACCCAGCAGGTCCCATCCGCAGCCGCTCACCAGGCAGCCAGGAGCTCTCTGCTTCTGCTGTGACCCCGCTCTCCTCCAGTTCTCGCTGCGGGACGTGGCCTCCACGAGCTCTGTGCCCAGCTCGCCCGGATTCCTGGCGGTCCTACGCCCCTCCCCCGCCAGTCACGGGGAGGGGGAATCCCACATCTGTTTACAGGACAGCAGCTCCACCCTCGGAAGAAGATCTGCCCCTCCAAACCGCGGCCAACCCGGCCCGCGGTCGCAGGAGAGAGCAGGGAGGAAGGAGACACAATGACCGCTGTCAAGCGGCACCGCGTCACCCGAGGGTAGGCGGCTTCGCTGGGACAGGCAGCTTCGCTGGCCACCGGCTGCCAGCACCCCGCTACCGGACCCCCGTCAGTCATGGGAAGGGGGATCCCACCTCTGTTCAAGGGCCAGCAGCTCCGCTCTCGGGAGCATATCAACCCCTCTACCCCAAGCCGCACCGACACCGCTGTCCCGGCAGACAGCAGCACGCAGCGGGTGCAAGAGGCGGGGAACAGAGACGCAGGCGCGCCTAGGCTGTTTCGCAACATCCCGGGAAGTTGCGGCATCGCGTTCATTCATACAGCGTGGTTCGGGCAAGTCCTGGGCTCCCTCATGGGTCTCCTTTGGCTGCTGTCGCTGACCCTCGCTGCAGGTCTGGACCCCGCAAGTGAGTGGGGACGGGGTGGGGATCTCTTGAAAAATCCCTCCAAACTCTTTGAAACTTCTCTCCCTGTCCCACCGCCATCCCGGCACAGCCCAGCTTCCACGCGCTGCACTCCTGCGCGATTTCCCGCAGGGTGGAAATCCTTACGCTCATTGTAGAGTTTCCCTACCCCACCCGGCTACACGGCAGCTTCCACGCACTTCGGTTTACACAGCTTTTTCACCGTAACTCGCTGGGTTTTGCCCTTCGCTCCCCCGTCACGTCTATTTTTTTCCCCATCCCGTTACAGTTTTGCCCTCCTCCCAAGCTTTCTTGCCCAGTCATGGTTCTGTCTTTCCCCTTTCTTGGCCCTCCCTGCCCCTGCCCCTGCCCGGTCCCCCGCAACCACTCGCTCCCGCACTGATTCTCGCTTGTGACTCTCCCTGCCGCCGCGCTGAACCGCACAGGTGAGTGGGGGCGTGGGTGGAATCGCCCGAAATCACCCTGAAAACTCTATGAAACGTTTTTCTCTCCCCCATCCCGGCAAATCCCGACCTTCCACATGCCTGGTCTTCTGAAGCTTTTCGACCCCTACATCCCTATGCTTTTCCCTTCCTGCTCCACTCACTCCCCCTATTTTTTTTTGGCCAGCCCATTACAGTTTTGCCCTCCACCCAAACTGTTTTACCCTTTCCTTGTTTTGCCTTCCCTCCCTTCCTCTTCCCCCCTCACCCCAACTCCAAAAACACAAAACCCAAACCAGTTTTGGGCATCCCCATGGCTTTGCCGCACCTCTGCACCCCCAGTTTTTCATCACCTACTCAATTTTGATTGACGTCCAGATTTTCCTCATACCTCCTTCACTTATTGCAAGCTTCTGATTTAGTTTTTGGAAACTTCCTGTATTTTTTGCGGCCCAAATCGTCTTTTTCACATCACCAAATCTATTCTTTTATGCCCCACTATGTCTGCTGGGTGAATTGATGAACCTCCTTCTCCCATCAGATGAGTCACTCTGCCCTGTTACCCAGCGCATTCTTCCAAACCAAGAGCCACTCCTCATCCCTGTCCGCTTCTCCAGAACTTTCACAGTACAGTTCCACAATGGGAGCAGGTGGGTGGATCTCGCGCACTGCAGGAATAGCAGCTGCCACAAACTCACCAGTAGTGTAAGGGCCAACATCCAGCTGCAGGATGGGAAGCTGAAGCTCCACAAAGCTGTGGCCGGACTCTACCGAATCCAGAGAAGCTTGAACGACAGCTGCCTGATGCTCCTTAAGCTGCAGGGTATGTGGAGGCATCCCTAGTGCCACCCTGGTTGTGCTACGGCTCATGCGGCCAAGTCTCTCACTTCACATCTTTCTAAGGGGCAGAAAGCGCGTTTGCGCAAAAACCTCTCAACTTGCAGCAGAAACTCTTTGTGCACAGAAACTGCAGCTTTGCAACCCCCTTTTCCCTGCATCTTTGTATGGACCTTTCCTTGCACCTTCCTGTGCGACCTCCCTACATCGGTCCCTGGTGAGGCCCCACCTTGATTCCCACGTGCGGGTTTGGGGCCCTCACTCCAAGAAGGGTGTTGAGGGGCTGGAGCGTTGTCCAGAGAATGCTCTGGAGACCGAGGAGATGAGTCTGGAGACCTGAGGAGCAGCTGAAGGACCTTCCAACCCCCTTCTCCTGCCTCTGTGTCAGCACCTTTCCCCACAACTGCCCCTGCCTTCACATCTGCTGCTCTTCTGAACTGTAGGAACTGCCCCATGGGAAGATGCATTTGTGCACTGTGGGAGGGGCGTAAAACCAAGCAAACGGGAATTTGGGGCAAAAAACCAAGCAAATGGGAGTTTGGGGCAATGTTGATGAACATTACCTGATTTTTCCTCAGAGCCAACAGTGGAGCCATTCACCAAATCCACGGGTGAGTGCAACTGGAGTGTAGTGAAATCTCATCCTCTGCCCTTCCTTCCCCCCCCTTGCTAATTAGTTTGTTTTTAGTTACAGGTTGGGCTGAATCACCATCAGACCTCAGCATCATCATGGCTGTTCTCACCCTTGGGGTGACTGTCTTGGTCATCAGGTGCACTGTCTGAGCCTGTGCTGGCCAGGTCTGGCAGGGGGCCAAAACCTTCTGCTGTTGCATCTGGAAAGGGGTAAAAGGGGTTTGGAGGCAGGACCCCCAACCAGGCCAAAGACTCGAACTCGAGAGTCTGACTTGACAGTGGCTCTGGCCCCCTGCTGAAACAAAGCAGCTCTTTTTGAGCCCATTTCTTCAATCCAAAATCTGGTTCTTGCAGAAACGGTTGTAAATGGAACCTGTAACAGGAGAGGAGGGCAAGATTGTCCTTGTTCCCAGTCTCTCTCAACATATTTATTGCTTTTAGAAATGTAGTGCAGACCATTTTCTATTTTATTACCATTTTCTGCATCTCAGGGGCTTTTTCTCTTAAACTTTGGGGTGGAGTTAATGGTTATTTAACAAGTATTTCAAACAGGACAACATTTTTAAGTGTTTTTTAAAATGTTAATTTAATTTTATTTATTTAAGAAAACATTCCCAGTGTTCAGAAACCAGGACATTTCTGGGTTTTCTTTCGCCCTGTTTACACTGGAAAACTGTGAACAACCATCTCAAACCTCAAACTGACACCTTAACTGAGGGACTGTTCTCCGTCGGCATGTGGTGATGGCATTAACTGCTCTCACATCCCCTTCATAAACTTTTCCTTGTTCATTCAGGTCTCCCGTGTGATCTTTTTGTTTTTCCTGCTTAAAACGCTGGGTTGGTTCTGTAAACACTGTGTAGGTAAATGATACTGGCTTGGGGTAAATAGTGGATGCCCAGAGGAAGAGGAACGAGACTGAAGGCTGGGACAAAGCAGAGAATGAAGTAATTGGACATTGAATTTGACCTGGAAATCCTTGAGGTGCCCCTGCCAACCTGGCACAGGGCAGAGAGGCAGAGGGATGGAGGGCACAGCTGGACTCCTGCCCCTGCAACAGCAGGCAATTGCTGGCCAAAACTGGCCTGAAGCAGCCCCAGCAAGGCTCTTTGCTCAATGCTGCAGAGGAAGGCAAAAAACCCCCCGGGGACCTGTGCTAATCTGCCCGCGGGGAAAAAATTCCTTCCTGACCCCTACAATTGGCGATTGGCTGCTCCCTGAGCATGTGAGCAAAAGCTATTGCAGGGTCCAGCAGGTCTGCCCTGCCTTCAGGGCACACCAGCACTGCCTGATCCCTTCCTGCTCTCCCCTGGAGGCATCTCAGGGGCTTCCAGGTATGGGGGCCTCATCGAGGTTTTGGACTTTGGCAGGCACCTCTCATTACAGGTAGCCATTAAGGACAAAACACAGAGCGGTGCTGACCTGTTGGACTTCTTTTGGAGAAAAGTCTCTCCCCCAAAGCTCTACCCACTATTATTCCCAGGCACGTCACCAAGGCTTTCCTTTAGGGACATAAAGTAGCAGGCAGCAGGACCATGCTCCCCCAAGTAAAGTAACTGAGAAGACTGACCTCCTCACTAGGCAGCGGGGCCACACTCCTCCAGAGAAGAGACACAAAGCCATTTTCCTCATTCCCACTCAACTGTCTCTTCCAGGAAAAAGACAAATTCCTCCACAGATTTTCCTGCTCTACTCTCACATCCCTGTGCTAGGAAGACTAGTTTCTGGGTCGCAACCTCAAACTCCTCCACCAAACTTACCCAAGATGATTGTTCTCCTTGCAAGGAATTCTTTGCTCCAAGGCCCCAACAGAATTGCTCCTATGGGGCCCCAACAGTCTTCTGAATTGCTTTTTCTGGGAGGAGCAATGACGGGCTGAAGCACAGACTCTTCCAAGGAAAATACCACGGGGGTTATTCTCTTATCCAGGCAATTCTGTTCTCCATTGGCCCACAAGACTCCTTCCATTTGGCACACAAAGGCTTCTGATGGAGGAGCGATCCCGGGTAGCAGCCCCACACTCCTCCATGCAAGATGCCTGAGATGATGCTTCTCTCCTCAAGGGAATTCTTTTCTCCAGGGTCCAGCAAGACTGCAACTTCATCTGCATAAATGTCTTCCAGCCTACCTGCTTATTGCAGGGCCTACAGCTGTCTCAGCCTGTCTTCACAGCAGAGATACTCTGCATAGGGAAAAAAACTTTTCTCTTTAGCCCAAGCACAAGAACATACCAGGGACACCCTGTGCCGATGAGAGGCCGTTTCCTTTGCTACAAACAGGTCTACATGGGTAAACAGCATCGTCAAGCTGTTGGATTAGAAACGAACCCGGGCAACACGCAGCACAAGAGAGGGTGGGGAGCGCACAGGGCAGACATTTAAGGTCACTTTGTCGAGCAGCAAAAGCTGTCTGTGACAACTGCTATGCCCCGTGGGCAGCTGCTGCCCAATGGCTCTGCCAGTGGGCAGCTCTAAACTGGGCACTGAAGTCTGGCAGGCTAGCAATTGGCAATTACTACTCAGCACGGCCACAGAAACACCCTTGCAGATGGGATGAGGAAAAGCTCAGGCCAGAGGCAAAAATCCAGTGGTACTGACTGGGGGAAGGGTTCCATCAAACAGTAGGGGACACAGGCGGAGAAGCACTTCGCTCTGCAGTCCATAGCAGGGCTTGGCCTCCAAGCAGAAAGCCCAACCAGCACCAACCTCTCCACATCCTGCAGATGGTGCTGTTGCAGGTGTTCACTACAGATGAGAAGAAGCCTCTTGCCACCTACCTAGTGCCAGGACTAGTGCTCACCAGGCCTTCCTAAAACCACAGAAGCCTATGGGGAAGGGCTTGGGAGCAATGAATCATAGAATCATTCAGGTTGAAAAAGACCCTGGAGATCACCGAGTCCAACCATCAATTGTACTCCACAAGTTCACCCCTAAACCAGATCACTCAACACCACATCTAAGCATCTTTTAAACACCTCCAGGGATGGTGACTCAACCACCACCCTGGGCAACCCATTCCAGTGCTTGACCACTCTTTCTGTGAAGAATTTTTTCCTCATGTCCAATCTAAACCTACCCTGTTGGAGCTTGAAACCACTCTTTCTGGTTCTGTTATTAACTACTTGTGAGAAGAGACCAGCATCAACAACTCTACAATGTCACAGAACCACACAGAATCACAGAACATTAGGGATTGGAAGGGACCTCAAAAGATCATCTAGTCCAATCCCCCGACATAGCAGGATCACCTAGACCAAGTCGCACAGGAACACATCCAGGCAGGTTTTAAATGTCTCCAGAGAAGGAGACTCCACAACCACCCTGGGCAGCCCCTTCCAGTCCTCTGTCACCCTCATTGTGAAGAAGTTCCTTCTCATATTTATATGAAACCTAAGTTCCAGCTGACACCCGCTGCTCCTTGTCCTATCACTGAATCATAGAATCACTATGGATTGGAAGGGACCTCGAAAGATCATCTAGTCCAATCCTCCTGCATCAGCAGGATCACCTAAACCAAGTCACACAGGAACACATCCAGTCGGGTCTTGAATATCTCCAGTGAAGGAGACTCCACAACCACCCTGGGCAGCCTCTTCCAGTGCTCCGTCACCCTCACNCATCTCACAATGATGCTATGAAGAGCCTGGCTCCATCCTCCTGACACCGACCCTTCACATATTTATAGACATTAATGAGGTCACCCTTCAGTCTCCTCTTCTGCAATCTAAAGAGGCCCATCTCCCTCAGCCTTGCCTCATAAAGGAGGTGTTCCACTTCCCTTCATCATCGTTGTTGCTCTATGCTGGACTCCCTCCAGCAGCTCTGTGTCCTTCTTGAACTGAGAGGTCTGGAACTGGACACAATATTCCAGATGTGGTCTCAACAGGGTAAAGTAGAGGGGGAGAAGAAACTCAATCTATCCATCCCCATTCTGATCCACTCCAGGATGCTGTTGGCCCTTCTGGCCACAAGGGCACGTGGCTGGTCCTTGGTCATCACACTGTCCACCAGGACTCCGAGGTCCCTTTGTCCTACGCTGTTTTCCAATACATCAGTCCCCAACCTATACTGGTACTTGGGGTTTGTGGGTGCGGATTAAGGGGCAGGCTGGCATGGGTGACACTGTTGTGGGTGTCTATTACAGGCCACCAGATCAGGATGAAGAAGTTGATGAGGTCTTCTACAGGCAGCTGACAGCAGCCTCACAGCTACAGGAAGTTATTGCTAAGCCACACTTCATCATCTTTTTAAGTCATGAAGAGGTGCCTAGGGACTGGAGGATAGCAAATGCCACTCCAATCTTCAAAAAGGGTAAGAAGGAGGACCCAGGTAAATGTAGGCCGGTCAGCCTCACCTCCATCCCAGGAAAGGTGATGGAGCAATTTGTCTTGGACACTGTCTCTAGGCACATCAAGGACAAGAGGGTTATTAGGGACAGTCAGCATGGCTTCACCAAGGGAAAGTCATGCTTGACCAACCTGGTAGCCTTTTGTGAGGGCATAACCAGGTGGATAGATGATGGCAGAGTGGTGGATGTGGAGATGGGTTGTGCTCAGTCAGGCTGGTCCCTCTTGTCCAAATGGTGCTGAGGCTACGATCAACCCAAAACATCCCAAAGCCTGTTGTGGGCTTCTTTTGGCTCTTGAAGGAACACAAACCCCTTATGCATGTTCCCTGAAGTTAGGCATATTTCAGAGAAAAGTGTTGGGGCGGGAGAACTGAAACACCATCACTGACTCCGGTGGGAAGATGCTGCTCTTACAAGATTCTCTAGCATCTGAGCTTTGAACTGTTGTTCAAGGTGTTTCCCAAATGCAACATTAAGATTAAAACAGTGGAATCCTTTAGTTCAGTGAAACACAAAGTTCCAGCAACAACGGATTTTCAATCAATCACAGACAAATGCAAACACACACTTGCGCATTCTAAATCCTTGAAAAATAGTAGTTTTGTACTTTTAGTATCAGAGAAGCTAAAACTAATAACAGCCAACCTCAAACACTCATTGCCAGGTTCTGAACCACTTAGCATTTGCTACTTACTCTACAGGTGTTTTCAGTTGTCTTTTCCTGATGGATGGACCTCAGTTATTCACAAGGGTCGCAGCAACTCCCTGCTCTTATGCTTGTAGGTAGCCCACAAATGTAGGGAAGGCTGCAAATAACAAAGGCTTCTGTTTGAATCCCTTCCTTTGAATGTTGACCTTTAGCAAGACCTCATCCATCTCCTGCAGTTACTTGGCTTCATTTTTCCAGACAGAGGCAGGACATCTTCATTTCTATCACTGATGTCTGCACTCGGGATCTCAGTCTGACATCAAGCTTTGACACCGTCCATGCTGAAGCACTGCCCCCAATCAGTACTGGTTTATGTGACCCATCTCCCCAGTCAACACAACACTACTCTTCACTCTTAGCCCCACTGGTCACTGCCCTCACTCATTCCCAGCTTGGTTTTCTCCATGACAGTTTGCAGTGCAAGGCTTTACTTGTCAATATTTCCTTCCAGAAGAATTCAAACTCTAATCAGAGTGTCTCTGCCTGTTGTGCCCCATCACACCACTACCTCCCTACTCCTGCAACACAAGACTGCAGCTAACAGAAAGATAGGGAACAGCTATTCATTCGCCACTTCTGCCAAGGAACAAGGATGGTGAGCAGATTAGGTTGATTCATTTCAAGAGGTGGTGTTGAAGCTGTGTAATTGAGTTACACACCTGTATCATACAGGCTTTGTGAGAGCTGCTGCCCTTCCACTCTCCTGCCATCTCCTTCACCACTTACTCTACATCAGGTACCACCACAGCAGCAGACATTACCTGCTGTTAGCAAGCTGGCACCTCAAAACGCAACCTACCTTTCCAGCTACTTCCACAGAGCTGTGTGCTCACAAACCCCACTGACGTAGGAAATGAATCCTGCTACTTAACTGGGCACTGTTTATGATATTAACTGTGATGCTTCATTTAAGGCTCAAGAACCCTGTTTGATACACGGTCACCTTCCTGAAAACCTCTCACACACGCACAGACAACACCAAGCTGTATTAAGCGTGCGGTTAAGGAGCCTGGAAAGCAGGGTAGCCTGCTGCTCTCCACCTGACTACTGCTGTAGCAAAGATGGCACATTTTCAAGGGGTGGGAGACACTGTCTCCCTTCCTCCACAGAGCTCCGGCTCAAATTCCATCAATGTCATACAAATACGGACAGTGTCTCATCTACAAAGCATCGTACCAGAAACTCAGCCACAGCACTCCTCTCCAGCAACCCCCACCCACTATGGTCACTGGGATTGAACAGCAAGCACCCGCAGCAAGAAAAGAAACAGAAACAGTCATTGGAAAGACTCAATTTACCCCCATAATGAAAGAAAGACTTGGCTGATGCCAAACAAGAAGGCAGCTGAAAGGCAAAACCAAAAGATGCCTCCAAGTTACACAAATGGATAAAGCCCAAAACGACAACTTTTCCCCCAGTCATCAGGAGGAGCACAATCTTCTCCCACACAGAGGGTGAAATGCTGACAGCACTGCCCGTGCAGTGTGGGTCATGGCACACCCACACATGGCACTGCTGGCATCATCCATCAGCAAACGACTGGGAATAATCACAGAAAGCCAGAGCCTGGAAGGGACAAGAGTAACATCATCGCTTGAGCATTTTCCTCCTGCTATTGGGGGACAAGGGCAGAAACCCAGCACTATCGCCAGTAACTGAAATACCCTACAAAGGGACACCTATGCCTGACATTTCAAGGTCTGTGGGTTTCAGCCGTGTGCTAAAAGCCTGTCAGTGTCTTCCTACTCTGCAGCAGGCCTCTCTGGAAGGTATCACAGATCCAGAATCTTCTAAGGTCAGGAATCCAGCATGACCCATTACTCCAAGCGACAGTAAAAGAATGTGAAAGCTGTATTCATGCAGTGTTCCTACAGACTCACTATCTGCAAAGTCCTGCTAAAATTCTTTTGTGTATAACTCAATAAAGCAATAACCTAAAGCAATATATTTCCTCTCTGCTTGTGCATTGAAGGACTTTTTTTTAATGTGAAGAGAAATGGAAGCTTCTGATTAACTACAGACAACTGCTTAGCTACATTAAAATCAAGGGGCTTTTCAGCAGTTCAAAGCTGTCCACATTGTGCCAAAAACAAGCCTCAGTGCTCGTCTTTCAACAGTTCATACAATAAAGCTGATGTTGTAGAGCAGGTATTACAATCCGATCTCTTGGCTGCAGGTGAAAGCTGGTGAGATGCATCTCCTTTTGCCAACAATTCTGAGTCTTGCAGGAAAACGACCCCAAAGAAGAACAAATAATCTCAGGTCTTGACAAGCAATGGTTCTTCCATTGATCTGATTCAAAACACAGATGGTTTGTTGTTTTCAACACGAGTTCTCATCTGTGCATCGTGAAACAATGAGAAAAGTACGATGCAAAGTTCTCTTAAATAGTCACTCAAAATATAAACAAAGCATACAGAAGCTTGATGCAAATTCCAGAAATAGTCCAGGGCAGTACGTGGGTATCACTAACAACTGAAGGACTACTGGGAATCATGTGGCCAGCCACAAACTGTCTTGTAGAGGTCATGGCAGCATTCTCCGCTGTTAAGATGAGCGGACAGCCATTCCCTATTAGGGGTTTGTCTATTGGTTTAAAAAACAAAAAGACCAAGGAAGAGCACACAGTCATGCAGCTGATCGCCGACGAATCACAAAAACACCTCGCTGCAGCTGTCCCAGGTAGATCCGCATCTTGGTGCTGTCACTGGTTTTCCTCACCCAGATCTGCAGGAAAGAACAAAAGGCAGAGGGGAGAAAAAGGGAAAACCTCTTTGTAAGGCTTACACAGAGAGACAGGTCCAGCTATCCTTCCTGTCCTATCTAGCCATCCATTACTCAGAGCTCACAGATGACTTAGCTTAACTTCCCTCTCCACATTAGGCATTTGCAACCTGAGCAGAAAATGAATTTCCAACTTTACTCATATTCCTACTTTAATGAGAGTGGCTCTTGACAACAATCATCAGGAAAGCAAGTTTCCTAGTTTCCTTCTGCTCTTGCTCCCAACAGAACTCTGGAACTAGGATTTACCTCATCAAGAGTAAGCCTCTCTAGATCTGCAGATCACAACATTGTCTGGGCAGATCCCAGGAAAAAGATGTCTCTTTTCACAAGGAAAGCTGGTTCTGATTTTGTTCAGTGAAGCATTTCTCAATATATTAAGAGAGGTTCTTTTATCTTTCTTTAACACCTGCATGGAAGAATTTCCCTATCTTGCCAACACAGTGTGTTTCCAAGGACAAACTGCTGCCATGGAGACAGCCATTCAGAAATTTTACAAGATAAAAACTACTTTCAGGAAGTTTATACCCAAATTCTTGTAACTTTAAAAATGAAGTCTGAGCAAAAGTCCTCTGCACTTTATCAACTTGATGCATTTAAACTTATTAAATAAATGCACAGAAAATCAGTCATCCAGCTTTTTTTTTCTTGTGTTCCTGTGCAACTTGGTCTAGATCATCCTGCTCTGACAGGGGGATTGGGCTAGATGATCTTTTGGGGTCCCTTCTAATCCCTTATGTCCTGTGATTCTGTGACTGTGAAGTTAGTGGTGATTTATACACAATTTTTTTGTTAGATGCCATATTAGCTACAGGTCTGCCACAGTAGTTTAACTCTGTTACTTTAATTACCTACTTAACTAGCAGAAGCCTTCGACATAAAATAAATTTACTATTTGCCTACATTTGTACTGCAGTTATTTCTCTAGAGAAATCAGAATATACCTTCACAGATAATCATCTCCCCACTGCAACTTTTCCAAGCACCTGGTATGGCTTCTCTCATCCCAAGCAGGCCATGAGTGCTGTCAGTTTACTCCATACACATGTTCTCAGATTGGCAGGAACCATTTCCTAGATTAACAGCTAGGCTTGAGCTTAAAAGGTCTCCTCTGACCTAAACAATTATAATTTTCTCCTCTTGTAACAATTAAACATGTTGACAACAGTCTTTATTATCTTCTGATTTTGCAATGGTATTTTATTTTTCACTAGTAACTGTATGTACGCTTTGGAAAACGGGCCTTCCAAATGCTGTGGCCCGTAAGACACATTATGTCAGTTTTCCCCATTCTTCCTGCCAACCAAACTACGTGCAAAATGTAAGATCATCTTCTAGAAACACAGGAAGTCCTTTCCATCTCAGATCTCTGCTGAAGGCATCTCAGCTCAGTTTCATCTTGCATTGAGGTTCTTTACACACCAGACTAACACTTATTTTCTCTTAGTCCATACTACAGTCTACCTGCCTGTAGAGACCCAGAGCTTTCCTGACACCCATGAGAGAAACAAAGATGCTCCCTACCTCATTGGCACCCACAGAACTGATCACACAACTGATCTTAGTGTTCTCTTTAGACTCCAGGTAAATAGCCTGGCTCTTGTGGTACCTGCAAAAGGAAGAAAATAAAATTACAGAAGAAAAATATTTGGAACCATCAGCAGTCTAAAGACTGGTAAACAGTCGTAAGACTGGTAAAGGTAGGATCCCACAAGCATTTGCACATATGAAGTCTTTTTTCTTTTTCACACCTCCACAAGGATAACAGGTGATTTGATTCCACACACACAGAGCATTTAAATAGCACTTCAGAATGTATGAAGCTCACTCAATTCACATTCATTTCTGTCCAAAGATCACACATCTGAATGAGGGAATGAAAGAGCACCAAGCCACAATATCAGAGAACACTGGCAGTCATTGGCAGTAAGTCCATGCTTCAGGAGTTCATATAACTAGCATTTCACATTTCAGACACAGGATGGATTTTAGAAAGAACTTCACATTATACCTGATAAAACGTGAGAGTGCACCACATACACTCAATTTATTCACATGCCACAAACAAAGGTAGTAGTGCAAGACCAAACTGTACTGTCATTGTTTACAGACCTCAATCTTCTAATCCCACCTTATGCGGTGAAAATACTCCAACTGCTAAGTGATGGGTAACTGACTCAAAGATCTATCACCTGCTATAAGCAAGCAGCTCCACTTTCCCCCTTTTTAGATCATGCTGTATGTTTTTCTTAGTGCACTGTGTATAAGACAACGCAAAACATGTGAAACGTGTAACTATGAAGTGACTGATTTCACAGCCATGTCACCTCTGCAGACAAATTTGTGGTTAAGTGCTTTCAAATATACTAGATGAAACTCCCCAGTTTCTGTTTACTCCGCCTGCGAGTTCTGCAGGCAGAACTAACTACACCAAAATGAGTTATTCATAAGTCTTAACCAAGAGAGTACCAAAAGCATTATGGTTATAAAAGTGTAACTGTATTTGCTCCTTTACCCCAAGCACAATTACCCAATTAAATACAAATTTACATTGCAAAATCACTGTACAAAGATTCCCTCAGTAACTCAGGATGAACATCAGCCAGTAGTGTGCTCTTGCGGCCAAGAGGACCAACAGCATCCTGGGGTGGATCAGAAGTGGGGTGGGTTAGCAGATCAAGATTGGTTCTTCTCTCCCTCTACTCCGCACTGGTGAGACCACATCTGCAAGTATCGTGTCCAGTTCTGGGCCCCTCAGTTCAAGAGGGATGTGGAGCTGCTGGAGGGAGTCCAGCGTAGAGCAAAGAGGATGATAAAGGAAGTGGAGCACCTCTCTCATGAGGAGAAGCTGAGGGAGCTGGGTCTCTTTAGCTTGGAGGAGACTGAGGGGTGACCTCATTAATGTCTACAAATACATGAAGAGTGGGTGTCAGGAGGATGGAGCCAGGCTCTTCTCAATGTCATCTAGTGATAGGACGAGGGGCAATGGGTGCAAGTTGGAACATGGGAGGTTCCAACATCAATATGAGAAGGAACTTCGCAGTGACAGAGCACTGGAACAGGCTGCCCAGGGGGGGTTGTGGAGTCTCCTTCACTGGGGATGTTTAAGACCCACCTGGATGTGTTCCTGTGTGACTTGGTCTAGGTGATCCTGCTGTTGCAGGAGGATTGGGCTAGATGATTTTTCGAGGTCCCTTCCAATCCCTAGTGATTCTATGATTCTCAGCATGCAACTCCCTGCAGCCTAACAGCCCTTTGTCAAAATGAGGTCATAACAATCAGCTCTTGGAGGAAGTGGCCAACCTCTGCCCAAAACCATTCTGTCCTCAAATTCTTTAAGAAATAATTTCTGTGTAGTTTATCTCCTCACTACACACCACATAGACTGATTAAAGCCTAACTGCACCAGGACTTACCATCTCTTATCATAGTAGAGTTTCCCATCTTCTATCCGTGCTTCAAACCGCTGGGCGGGGGACTCTGCTGGTGTAGCTGGGAGGTTTTCGGGAGAGGAGGGAGAAGCTGAAAATAGCACAGACACTGTTTTGAAAGACCAGCATTTGTCCACCACACAGCACCATACCTGACTGCATAACTGTAGCTCATAAGGTCTAAAGCACAAAAAAAGCTATAAATTCATCTCTCTCTATTCTCTACTGAGGTGAATAATTTAACTTGTGCCTTGAATATACAAGTGATAACATTCACTGAAATCTAAGTTACCTGAAAAAACACTGATAGGGAGGTCACAGACCTCCCTACACATATTCTTGATTTTGTTTTAATGCTAATCAACAGTAGTTAAAAGGAGTCAGAATTACTAAAGCAAGTTCATACTATTCTGTTTTGAAATAAAGCATACAAACAGATTTAGACAGCTGTGGGCATAAACCCATAAGTTCTCAATCCCTCCATCTACCTGACAAGCAGGCAAGCTGCACAGATGCATCTGAAGAGAATGGAAAAAACCCTCTTCACACAGATTGTCCCACAGCTAAACACCCACAAAAGTTTCAGCAAAAACGCAGATGCCTCCCCTCATCCCTGACAAACTTCAGAACACAGCAACAGACTTCATACAGCAGGAGTCCTCAAACTTTTTAAACAAGGGGCCGGTTCACTGCCCCTCAGACACTGTCTGGGGCTGGGCTATAGTTTGGAACAAAATGAATGAATTCCTGTGCACACTGCACACATTTTATTTGTGGTAGTGCACAAAAAAAAAAGGGAAAAAGAATGCAATATTTAAAATGAAGAACAATTGTAACCAAAAAATACCAAATAATATTTCAATGTGGACTATGGACCTGCTTTTGGCTAATGAGATGGTCAATGTTAGGTGCCGTATTTGTCACTGCTAGTTGTAGCAAGTGATGCAAGTATTCATCAGTTAGTCTGGATCTGATTGGAGATTTCACATGTTTCATTCAGGAAAAAGTCTGCTCACAGACATAGGTGCTGCCAAAGATGGTTGTGATTTCGAGTGCATGGTTCCTGAGATTATGATACGTCTTTGAGGGGAGAGATGCATAGAAATTAGTAAGTCTGCCTGATTTGAATGCATCTTTCAGCAAGTCACAAGTCTGTAGTTTGGCCAATTCCATTTGGTAAATTAACAGTTTCAATGTCAACAGAAAATGAGTTCTGGAAAAGCTGTATGTCCTGTTCATGGAGACGAAGCTCTTTAAATCTAGTATGAAACTCCTTTTGCAACATTTCTAGTACAACCATACATGCTTTGTTTGGGAATGCAACTGCTGGTTTTTCTGCAGACAGGTTTTGAGTTGTGGGGAGATGGCAGAAGATTTCCTCCTTTACTTGGTTAATGAGCAGGTCTAATTTGACTTGAAATGCTTTCACATGTGAAAACATATCACAGATGAGCTTCCCCCTTCCTTGGACATTGAAATTGTTGAGTAGCTCTGTTATATCTGTCAGAAACGCAAGGTGCCACTTCCACTCTGCATCTTGGAGCTCTGGTACTTGTTTTTAGAAAACATAAAATCATAAACCTGTGGAAGTAAGTCATAAAATTGTTTCAAAACTCTCCCTTGACTCAGCCAACGGACTTCTGTGTGGTACAGAATATCTTCATAGGCAACATTTAGCTCAGACAGAAATTCCTGAAACTGTCTGTGGTTTAGTGCAGGAGCTCTAATGAAGTTAACACAAGAAATCAGAGTTTTCATGACAGAGTCCAGCTTCAGTGATTTACAACACAGTGCTTGTTGGTGGATGATGCAGTGTATGGCTACTGGATGTGAGTGGTTGTGTTTGTCCATCTCTCTGTTAATGCGTGCAGCCACTCCTTTCACGGACCCCACCATGCTAGGAGCACCAGTCCAGCTCCAAATTATTCATAGCTTGACAAACTTTCTCATAGATATCCTCTCCTGTAGTTGTTCCTCTGATCCTTTTCAGTGCAGCAAGCTCCTCTGTGAGTTTGAAAAAATCATCTGTCCCACGAATGAAAATTAGAAGTTGTGCAGAATCACGAACATCATTGCTTTCGTTGAGTGCCAGTGAGAAATAGCAAAGTTTTTTTTGAGGGGTTTTGCAACTGCAGATTCAAATTTTCCCCCATTTCTACAATCCTTTGTGTAACTGTAGGTCCTGAAAGACTCACTGCACTAAATAAATCCGCCTTCTCTGGACACATCTCTTTGGCAACAGAAAGAATGCATTCTTTAACAAATTCTCCCTCTATGAATGCTCTGCCAGTGTGCTCTATGAGCTTGGCAACTTGATAGCTTGCTCGAAGTGATGATATACTGAGCTGCTTTTACTTCACAAAAGTATTTTGCTGAGTTGCCAATCCATGTTTCAGTCTTAATATTTTATCTTTTCTCGTTTGTCCGACCAAAGAATCATATTTATCTTTATGTTGAGTTTCGTAGTGTCAACGCAAATTGTATTCCCTTGAACACAGACACTGAATTCTGGCATATCAGACAAACAGCTCTTTCTTTGTACTCTGTGAAAAAATAACCAGAAGTCCACTTTTCTTGGAATACCCTGCACTCAGAGTCAATTTTTCTCTTTTTTGACATGATGGTGCGCGCACTTCCCACTGGTGCTGGCTGGTTTATGCTGCCTGGCTTGTCCTGCCTGGGAGCTGGAGAGAGGGAGCAAGGGATGGCGGAGCCACCCACCTCACTGATGCCAACCTCCCCCCAGCCCAGCTGCGCAGTCGGCAGGAAGTCATCTGCAGCTGTTTGGTTTCCCCCCCACAACCCCCAGCGGGGGTGGGGGGTGGTGGTTCTGTAAATACCGGCGGGCCGCACTGGAGACCCTGGGGGGCCGTATCCAGCCTGCGGGCCAGGGTTTGAGGACCCCTGTCATACAGCAGCCAGTTCCCACAGCAGCAACACCAAGAACAGCAATTACACTGTCAGAACTGCCACAGCCAAAAGACACAGTCAGCAGTTACACCGCCAGGCTACAGAATAATTCTCTGTTCAAATCAGCACTGCTGTGAACAAGTTCCAGTGCAACTGTTAACTCACCTGGTCTCTTGGGTGATTTAAGCTACATGGAAAGAGAGCAAAGAAGTGTTAGAGATCTTACACACAAGTCTGCAATAATCATTTCAGATGATTTCTTTCACCATGCTCTAAATGCCTGTTCCCCCCTCAATGTACTGTCAGGTGGAAGAGCACAACCAGAACAGCAGGGTATGAAAAAGTCAAAACTAAACCAATCAAAACACTGCACTTCTGAATATGAACCAGCATTTCTCAGAGTAAACAAAATACAGGATCATTACAAGAACCTCAACAGCTGTCACAAAAAACCATGTTCCACCACCCTTCTCAAATAGCTTCATAAGCAGTCTCTACAGCAAGAGCTTAGATAATTCTTAAAAAGTTTATTAACAAAACAATAGGCTAATCAAATCTAGAACAGCTCCAAACACACAACTCACTCACATTGCAGTCATCCAGTTGGCTGAAATATTTCAAGAGAAAAAAACCCAAAAATTACAAAACCAAACCAACTAAAATGTCCATCCCACACTAAGGTCTAAAGCAAAGGCAGCCTGTGATGTCTCAGAAAAGGAGGTTAACATCTGTTCCGCCATGTGAAGGAAGAAACTCCCAAAGGTAGCTTACCACTTGGTTCAGGCAAAAGGTAACATTTTTAGAGGACTAATTTTATTTAGGCTAATTAAACCTATTGAAATTAAGTGAGGAGACACCATCTTTATAAATCTTTTAGTGTGTACTTCAAACAACCCACTAGGATGAAACAGCCCCACATGTCAAAAAGGAACACAAAAAAGAACACACTCTTCTCTTTAGCCTTCTGTTTAAAAAAAGAGCTCCAACTCAAGCAATAATCCCTACCTTATTCAGTGTTCTCAGGTCCTCCATTATTTGCTCATCAGTCAGCAAATAATTTAGCTGAGGTATCCAAAATTAAGGCTGTAATAAATAGAAGGGTTTTTTCGTGAAAAAGTAAAGCAGGAAGAATCTCCAACCAGGAATAGGCTAATTGAAACTGGAGATGCTTGCAACCATCTCACATAAACTCCAGAAATTCAAGACTTGATTTTGCCTTCAGAAAATGTGAGTCACTACAACAAGCAAGATGGGTTGTTTTTTATCATGTGATTTAAGCCATACAAGTTTGGAACCTATCAGTAAGCCTCTGCAAAGCAAATAACATTACTACTTTTCTAGAGAATATACAAACACAAAAAGTACCTGTTATCATAGAGGAGTTAAAAAGCTGTTTTAAGAATCACAGAACATTAGGGATTCTAAGGGACCTCAAAAGATCATCTAGTCCAATCTCCCTGCCACAGTAAGATCACCTAGACCAAGTCGCACAGAAACACATCCAGGTGGGTTTTAAATGTCTCCAGAGAAGGAGACTCCACAACCTCCTTGGGCAGTCCATTTCAGTGCTCTGTCACCCTCACTGTGAAGTTCCTTCTCATATTGATGTGGAAACTCTTTTATGTTCCACCTTACACCCACTGCCCCATGTCCTATCACTAGACAACACTGAGAAGAGCCTGGGTTCACCCTCCTGACACCCATAGAATCATAGAATCATTACTAATCGGAAGGGACCTCAAAAGATCATCTAGTCCAATCCGCCTGCAACAGCAGGATCACCTAAACCAAGTCACACAGGAACCTGTCCAGTCGGGTCTTGAATATCTCCAGTGAGGGAGACTCCACAACCCCCCTGGGCAGCCTCTTCCAGTGCTCCGTCACCCTCACCGTGAAGAAGTTCCTTCTCAGATTGATGTGGAACCTCCTATGTTCCAGCTTACAACNTCTTTCATACATTTATAAATATTAATAAGGTCATTACTTAGTCTCCTCTTCTCCAAGCTAGAGAGATCCAGCTCCTTCAGCCTTTCCTCATCAGAGGTGTTGTACTCCATCAGTCAAAGAACATTCTAAGAAACACGCAACGAGGCACAAGAGAAGGATTACAAACTTTTCTCTCTCAAGATATAAAAAACCAAGATGGACTCTCCATCTTTTTTTATCCTAAGAAGAAATCTTCCTCCTTGCTTTTCATATGCATCTCTAAGTCAGAGATCTGAAGCCATGCTCAGAAACAGAACAACTTGTTTGATACTACAAGTCTCCCTGGCAAATTTTTTGTCACATCTCTAAACAAGAAATGATTTGGCTCATGTAAAAAGCCATGTACTATCTAGGGAATCAATTATATCACTAATTCATAAAGAAAAAACTTGAGGAGAGTGTTGTGTAAAAATCATCTGAAGAATTGAAACTGACAAAAATATAATCGACTAAGTTCTCACACCACCATCAGGTTTGTTAGGGTACCAAGGAATCTCTGAAGACTGACTGCACCACATGTGTTTATCAAACCTTATACATGACACATTGTACTTCAGTTTCTCCTAGATTAAAATCTGGTCCTAGAGCATCATTTCACTTTCCTTCCAATAAAAACAAACACAGAAGCAGGTAGCTCACTGGCTTCAAACACAACAGCCTCCAATGGCTCTGTAAAAGGATATCAGGGGCAGGTTTCCTCCTCTTGTCTGGGATAGGAACTGGATCATTTGGTCGTCGCCTCAGTTTCCTTGTCATAATAGGCTTCACTTCCATTGAGTCTGTGGAGTAATGAAGTTGAAGAGTTGATAAGACCTGAGGGAACAGGGTTAAGCAGCAGCAGCTTCCTACGCAAGGAAATGAATCTTTGATCTTTCATACAGAAATGTAGAAATGTTTTGAAATAGCTTCCAGCATCCAGGCTGGAACTGCTGACGCTGAACCTAGTTCTATTTCACGCTAGGTCGGTGCTCAGTAGCAGCACTACAATGCCACAGCAACAGCTTTCCTTGACTGGAACCAGCACAGTCACTTAAGGGGCACATTCCAGCTGCCTCAGGTACAGGTAACAAGCACAGTGATGCTGCAAGGATTCAGGGCAAACTTCTGCAATGGCAGCTTCTGAACAAAGTTTAAAAGGCAAAGTTAATGGAGTTCTTCAGTAAAAAAACCCAGTTACTTGTATTTCAAACATCACATATAAATCAGTTGCTCTTGTTACCAAGCTGGAGGAACCGTTTTGTCAAAGAAATACAGACAATTACCGCATTCAAGACTGACATAAGCAGTATTTAAATTCAGATTGCCCAAAATTACTCTAATTAATGAAATGAACCTAATTAATAAAATGCAAAGCAGCAGCCAACAGGAAAAATTGTTGCAGATTCAGGAAAACAGAAAAAAAAATCTGTTTAAAATGGAAATGCAAGTCTCACAGCCAAGCAATTATCTAAAATGTCTACAGGTAGGTTTTAGCTGAACTACTTAAACTCACATCAACCTTTCCTTAATTTATGAGGGAATATTGAATTTGCAACCAAGAGACCACATCCTAAATGCTTAACACACCTTACCTCTCTACACATAACTCACTCATTTTTAAGTACTCCTTTATTATATCCTACATAGCACTTGAGTCCATTACGTCTCTTGGGCTGTCTCTAGGTACTAAAACCTCAAGCAGCTGTGCCCATTCAAAATATACCAAATTACTTTTTTCCTTATCTCAAGGGTAAGGATGACCACGCTGTACATCAGAAGAGCAAATACAATAAAAACTGTAAAAAAAAACAACTTAAAAATTAAGTGCTACTCACCAAGGAAACTATCTCTAGGATTTGAAGCAGAGGTTGAAAAACATTGAACATTAAGGTTTTTGTGCCTTAATGGCTTTTTTGGTGCCTTAATAGCCTTTTGGGCTATTAACTGTTGAACACAAGTTATTTCCCCCACTTATCACAACTGATTTACATGAGCCTCACAAGCTGGATATGAAGCAGTTACTCGAGGTGACATGAAGACAAGTGGCTTTTTCTCCTTTGTAAAGATTAGTTTTAAATTAGTTGCTGCAGAGCTGTCACCTATATTGCTAAAAATGTGAATAAAGCAGAGAGATCAATTTTCTTCTCTTTGCGTTTCACATCCTTTGTTATAACCATGCCAAATCAACATCAAATTGTTCTCAGAAAAAAGAGCATCTGAGTCTTACAGTTACTGTTAAACAATCGAAGAAATTTAAGATTTTGAAGAGATTCATGAAAACTTGATGAAATAAATTCTGAAGAGCTGCTAAAGCACCAACAGACTTAACCCAAAGCAGAGGCTTATCAATTAAGAACCACTCTACAGAATGCTCTAGCAGAAAAGTGCTATTGCAGCTTAATGAAACAGTAAAGCTCCCAACACATAGACAAGCCTATTTGTAAGGCTGCACATCCTTGGTCCACAGGTTTTAAAAACCATTGAGTCCACACCAGCTGCAGCTTTCTTATTTCTTAGCTTCCAGTATATGTTCACAACAAAACGTGTTACCACTGAAGAAATCACACTGCATTTCTGCTAGTTTGGAAGGAAAGAGGTAAGGGAGGACAAGCATACACAGAATGAATTCCTTCTCCACTGCAGTTTGCATGCCTTCTCCACTGCAGCTTGCATGCCTTCTCCTGGAGCGATATCTGATCACAGAGTTATTGAGGCTGGAAAAGATTTCTAAAATTATTAAGCCCAGCCTCTGACCTAACATTAGCCAGGCCACGGCACTACATCCAATCTTTTCTTAAAGATCAACAGCTCATCTCTTCAGGACACACTTGTCTGAAGAGGTTTAATCCGGCCCCCAAATCTGACTACTAAAATAAATAAATAAATATTACTCGTCCTCACCCTTTAAGCAAAAATGCTGCTGTTAATAGCTGTTGCATTGATGGAGAAATGGGATTTCTCCAGACTCATAGAACATTAGCATGCAGATTTCTAAAGGTAAGATCTAGTCAGATCCTGATCAACTAACGAAAATCTGCTTACAAGATTAGTACTGTATCCCAACTCAGCAGCAATCAATCACAGGACAACTACAGGAAAGTTACGGTTAAGACACAGTAAAATCAGGCTAGACTTCTTAATTAGTAGAGATCAGGCTGTTTTCCAGGGCAGATTAGCCCTAACAGTTTGTACAAAGCTAACAGTACTCCTGAATATGTCCAAACAAGTTTTAATTTTCACTTTCTGAAACCTAATTTGCTTACATAGCTTCTGCAGATAACACACAAGACAGATATAAAAGGTCTAACACTAATAGGCCTCAGCAACGCAACCAATGAAGTGAGAGTCCATAAAAAGAGTTGCTCTTAAGAATCAAGAAAATCTTCTGGTTCAACATTACCACAGTTTGTGAAGGAAGCTAGTTACCCCTCTACTTAGGCTCCACTGCATCAACCACTGTGTAGATCACTGCCAAGGCACCCAAGGTACCAACTCGCGTCATGAAAGAAATCTGTTCATTTAATGCCGTTTTCCAGATTCTGAACACAAATGTAGTCCACAGATCTGTTTTTATTACTTTAAGTAATGTATTTCAACCTTTACTGATTAACTTCTCTAAGTTTTTGATGACCTGTTACTAAAGGAAAAAGAAAGGGCCACATTTTACAAGCTGGCACCACTAGTTAAGCCAATATTGAGGTGTATCTTAATCATTTCATTGCCAGACCACAGAAACTAAGAGCCCCTTTCCCTGCATACAATTACTCTGCTGCTTTAATGGCACTACTTTTACCCCCACTGACCCAGGCCACTGAATTTTCTCCATTACCAGACCACCAATTTCTATTCTGTATCTCTTGGCATTTGGCAAGCTTTAAAGCCTTCACACTGGCGGTCTGTATAAACCAGCATTGTTATATCTGTACCTTTATTTCTAAGCCATAGCAGAGTGGATAAAACAAATGGCAGAGAAGTATCTTGTCTTTACCTCCTGTTAATTCCATGGTTAGCTTTTCATTCTCAATCATCTTCTTTTTCTCCTCCAACTCAGCAATCAAATTTTCCTTAAGTTCGATTTTCTTATCTTCAAACTCTTTTGCAGCTGCCTTCTTCTCCTTGACATAGTTTTTTTCCACCTGATCTGTCTAATGTAAACCAAAAGAACAAGGCGGTTAACTAAGGAACCAGTTCACAAGAGCTTCTTTCACCTGCCATATCGATTAGTTTTTCACTTCATTCACCTGCTGTATTGATTAGCTTTTCAGTTCATCACTGTAGTCAGTTCTAAGGCCTATCAATATTTATAATCAACAAAAAAAAAATCTACAATTACTCAGTAAATACTAATACATTGGCAAAATAATTGATTATTTAAAAATAAGTTTTAACGTCCTATGGCTTACCAAGCATCTTGTGGAAAGCTCTTCAGATTTAAGCAGCACTTTTATCACTTTAAAACAACCCCTCCAAACAAGCCAAATGCATAGGCAACACACAATAGCCCAAGAGCAAATATTTCTTATGATTCCATTTTAGAAGTACAGAAGCTACCTGATGTAATACCAACAGTGGGCTGCACTACATGTCAAGTGTAACAACACAAGAGGGAGAAACTGTCTTAAAGCTGTCTGGGAGAACAAGCACAAGCACAAGCACAGGCTGATAAAACAGATTTATATCTCTTCCATCTAATTAATATATCTTTTGATAAATTAGAAGTACTTACTTCCAGCTGGAGGAACAGTTCTGAAAGACAAGACAGACAATTTATTACCCTCAGAGAATGCAGAAAGTTACTTCCTTAACACCAAATATTGCAGTTAGGAGAGGCAGTGATAGTGTTTGTATCCACCCAGCCTCTACTCTCAGTCTGCATTTTCATGATGAAAACAAACTAGCTACGGAAACAGATTGTCAGGCAGATTTTCAGAGCTTACACAGGTACTATTCCCAGCGGAGCATCTTTCTCACACTTTAATTACAGTTGATTAACACTAGACCCAGACTTCCCAGACACAAGGTTTGAAACATGTGGCTGAATGTATGGCTGACAAAAACTCACTTTAAGCCAACTTCATGAAATTCAGCAATGACTGGTTCAGAAATAATTGCAACTGTTAGAAGATTCATCTGTTCAAATCACATGAGTCTGATGTAGGCTGTTTACACCCAAGAAAACAAGCAAGTTCAAACACATGGCAATCATTAGTCCAAGTCAGACCTATGGACGAGGCAAGTGATTTTCTGACTATGAAACAGCCTTGCTACTGATGTTTGTGCAATTCTTAACACCTTGAAATCAAGTAGAATGAGGACCCTTCTTGTATTTCCTGAGGACGTAATATCTGAAATAAAGTTTTTACTCGAGACAGAGGGAAGAAAACCAATCTAAGGCACCCAATCAGTCTTCAATTAATCGCCTTTCACCAGCACACTTAGGTCTGGCAAACAGTAACTTTTGTAAAGCTCATAGGCTTCAAATAAGTTTCAGAGAAGACTGGCAGCAACACTGTGCTACTGTGTCTTTTGTTACCATTTTACAAAAAACAATAGATACCAAAAGTGACAGCATCCCACTAAAAATCAAACTTTTTGATTGCAAAGGACTCTATCACCTGAACACTGAAACATTTATGGAAGTAATCACATACAGGTAAATCTAAACCAATGCTGTAATATCTGTGAATTCTCAAAAAATCCAAACCCAACCCTCAACCTTAACATGAAAAGGACAAAATTAAGAGACTGTTCTTCATGTAGTATTAGGCAATTTGATTTATAACAACATTGAAAATTAACACCATCTGTCCTCCTGTGGAAGAAATATTTTGCTGCAGCAGATCTTTGCCAGCCAGAAGGACAAGTTTGCAGCTAATTTTATCAAAACTACCCCATATTGAGACACCACAGCTCTACTGTACACAAAATCCATCTTGGAAAACACTCCTATTAACAAGCAGTAGTCCAACATACTTAAAATTCCTCAAGCAAATCCTTTACTATCCCAAGCACTCTTAGAAAGACAAATTACACTAATCAAAGGTTGCAGTACATTAGCCATCATATGACTGTCACTGCCTCTCTGTCTTGTTTCCCAGAGTAACTGCCAAGGCACTGACAAATTCATCCAACTTTTCTAAAAGAAGAAGAGTGGTATTTCTAATTTCCAGTTAATAGCTTCTATAAAAGGCACTGCTTCAGTATCCAAGATAAGAACTTACTAGAAAGAATACAAAACAGACAGAAGGCAAGCAGCTTGCCTTCTTGGAATGTGATTTCCAAGCCATTCCTCCACAGTAACACAAAGGCTAGCTGGAAGGGCCAGAGAAAAATGAAATATTTTTTCTTTTATTTGCAATGTTTCACACATCTAAATACTCAAAACTGTTTACTAGTAGTTCAGCAAACAATATTGCTCCATCCCTGGATTGTTCAAGGCCAGGCTGCATGGAGCTCTGGACAGTCTAGTCTAATAGAAGGTGTCACTGTCTATGGCAAGGGGCACAGGCAGCGATCCTTCAGTTCCCTTCGGACCCATAGATTGTTTTGGATTCAACACTGATGGAAGACAAATAACTAAGACAGATCCCATCAAGCGTCATAAACTCTCATAAAAAACTACTAGTGTGGGTTTTCTTGGAAGCAGAACTCTTTGATTAGGTTCCTTTTCTTTGAAGGACAGAACTGTCGTCAGTTTTCTTCAGGCATAATAAGACTAAGTTGTGTGCAGCATCTTAGGGAGAAATTCAGCTTACCTGCATTTCGTATCCTTTCTTTGTACTGCTGGTCCAACTTCTTCATTCTTTTCTGATATTCCTGAAGAGTACCTGTTTGAAACAAATGGTGGATTCCTACCTGAATATTTTATTCCCCAAGAAACTTTCTCAAGAAGCCACACACCAACTGAAATACAAATACTCATCTCTGAAACCCGAAAACTACAATTCTGGATCACTTATTTCAATAAATGCATTCCCTAGTTTTCCAGAAAGCAAGCTCCTCCTTTATTACAATGCTTTAATACACAGAGGATTAACAATCAATGTTTAAGCGGAACAGGATGGAAAGGAGTTGATGTTTTTCACTCCGCAGCATGGCTGAGAATCAACAATCAGTGAAGGATGCTGCTTAAAACACTCAGAAACCACATCCTTCTAGAACCTTCAAAGTGTGCTGAACATTGTTCTAAAGCAAAAGAAAGTACCCTCTTCAAAACTTACCTTCCTGCAATTGCTGCAATTGTTTCTTAAGAGACGCTAGTTTGTCCTGATACATCCTGCAAAGATACAGAGTATATGACTTTATTTGAAAAAACAAGCAGAGGCAGATTGATTTCATCTGTTGTTTAGGTCACAATGTTCACAAGCAACTAAAAACTTTTTAGAACAGCTTTGGAAAACAAACCAATGACAACTAAAATAATATTATTCAAATGAAAGGTTAGCATTCTGCTTAAAAATTCTGCATCCTCATCATTTTACTTGGATCCATTCCTCTGAGAATAGAGCTGGAGATAAAATAGGATTTTTTAAAACTGTTTGTTTTAATGTTGAAATGTAAACTAACACTGAGATACACAGACAGCAGAAACTTTACAACAGAATCATTCTGCAGCTTAGTCAAGTTTCCATGTTTGTGTATTAATACCTTAAGAATAAAGCACAAGGCACTTCTTCACATAGATCTTCTAATTCTAAAAACCCCAAGTGTGCTGCTGCACACTTGCATTTCCCTTACCACCTATTTGTGGTCTAATGCAGGTCAAGCCTTCCTGACCTGTATAAAAACATCCCTGGTACACAATACCACAAAGCACTGTGAACCTGAAGCACCAAGGGAAACCACCATAAGGCTCCACAAGCCCATCTTCTTGGACAGGACTGGCATTTTATCACTTAAGGGATTGTAATGGGCATATTGCTTTTTGCTCTGTTTATATGAAGTATATTCTTCATTCTATTTAAAAAGAACTGTCTGCAGCAGGACTCATTCACAGAAAAATTCAGCTGCTCCCAGAAACTCATACCTTTTTTGTTTTTCAAAACAGCAGCAACATTTAGTTTCTCGAATACATACAGAAAAGAGAAGTAACTGAAAGAGATATGAATGTCTGTATGCTTAGATTTCATGAGATCCCCTCTTCACCTTCTCTTGTCAAGGCTAAACAGCCACAGTTTTCTGTCTTTCTTCACAGAGGAGATGCTTAAGTCCCTCAATCACCCTTCAAACCTGTTGGACTCTCTTGTCTGTCTTGCATTGGGGAGCCCACAACTGGATACAGTAGTCCAGGTGAGGTCTTACCAGGGCAGAGCAGAGGGCAAGGAAAACCTCTCTATATCTGCTGGACACTGTTTTCTTAATGTACCCTAGGATACCACTGGCACACAGAAGGTTCCACCTCAACATGAGAAATTTATTTACTACAAGGCTGATAGAGCCCTAGCATAGGCTGCCCAAAGAGGTTGTGGAGTCTCCTTCTCTGGAGACTTTCAACACCCACCTGGATGCAGCCCTGTGTGATCTGCCTTACGTGATTCTGCTCTGGCAGGGGGGTTGAACTAGATGATCTCTAAAGATCCCTTCCAACCCCTGACATTCTATAATTGGGCCCTTAAAAATCTCACAAGCTTGGCCCAAAATATTGCAAAATTTATGCAAAAAAAACAAACAAAAAAAATCTCCAAATCAAGAGAACATTACCTTAGTTTTAACTAGAATAGATTACTTACTGTTCTTTCATTTCTACAAAGTCCTCTTCCTCATGTTTTGCCAAGTCAGTTTCACTGGCATCCTCTGTGTCTGAATCAGGTAAACAGTGATTTGTTAAAATCCTGGTTTTTAACAAATAAATCAAACACAAAGCAATAAATATTTACAAAGAAACACAACCCCGGCATCAGGCAATTTAATCTCAAACTCAAAACCAGATAGACCTCTTGAAAGAGGAATTCACAAGCTAAATAAACCATCTCACTTTGTTCTTGGAAGCTAACCTGGGCAAAACCTTCCACAGTTTTGTAATTAACCTTACCTCAAGTGTAAACAAGTTCAACTTAAAGCAATCTAGTAATTTCTTCTCGCTTTAAGACAAGTTCAACATTAACACTCACATATACAATAGGGAGAATGAAATAAAGACTAGGAAAAAAGTTTCTCAGACTTCTTCCTACCGTTTCTATACAAGTGCTTCCATAAAACCTCTCATCCTACTATACTCTTGTGCTCTCTCATTACTGACCATACTTTCTTCTATCTTAACTGCCTTCTTCCCTCTTCACACCACAGAAATATAATTAGGCTTGATATGCTACCTTTTCTCCACTACACCATCCCATATACTCAGTCCCACTCCTTCAGTGCTCTCTCCTCCCTCACTGCCTCTTCTTTAACTGTGAAACTACTCCAATTTCAACTCTCCACCGGTTTAACTTTTCCACTCTTCCCCAGGAAGCCCCAGCAATTCAACAGGGACTCTCCTCCACCTCCTCAGAGATTCTGTCCAGAGCAATGCACTTCCCCTTCTTCAACCCGCTGTCCCACTGAGGGGTCCCCATCGGCTCCACAAGTCCCAGACACCTCCACCTCTTCACCCGGTCCCAGTCCCCATTCTCCCGCACTCTTCCACACACGCTAAAAGTCCCATCCCGGCCTCTCTCCACCTCGCTCGGGCCCACCCCGCTACGCGACTGACCCTCATCGGAGTCGCGGGCCCGAGCGCTCCGCTCGCCGTCCTCCTCCTCGGCGCTCTCCAGCTCCTCCTCCTCATAATACTCGGAACCAGGGGGCATGGCGCTGGCGGGCGTCCCAGGCGGGGCAGGGGCCGGCGGCGTGGCAGACACCAGCCCGGCCGCGCTCATAGTGACGGAACACTGCAGCAGCCCCCACCACGAACTCAGGCCAGGGCCTCAACCCGGCGCTCGGCAACGGCACCAAGAATCTACCCAGCCACTTCCGCTTCCGGAGCGCCTCGGCCCGGCGAACGCGACGGACACCTAAACGGGGTCCTTGCGGTAGTGACGCTTAAAGAGTTCGGGTTCGAGTCCCAGGCCCGCCCGTTGACTGTGCCAGGGCTTAACCTCGCTCTGTGCAGGCGATGTCTGCCGGGCTGTCCTCTTCAGAGGGTTTATTGAGGGAGAATAATCTTGGCCTGGTCATGCAGAAACCTGTACTCTACTTTTCTGCTGCGAAATACTTGTCTGGTAGCACACGGCAGAGCTGCCGATCATCACGGGAGGAGCAGGAGCTTGCAAAGGTGGAAAGGGAACCTGTGTGACACGCTACTCGTCGCGCTTTTCAATACAGAACTTCCTTGTTACTCCCTGCTCTCAACAAAGCACGACCTTTGTACTGGGATCTCCATTCACCCCGGTGAAGCAGTAGCTTCGTGCCCGTAAGCAGCAGCTTTCCTTGAACCAGCGTCCAGACCCATCACAAACGGCTTCAATCTACTGGGTATGGGTTATCCTCTGGCATAGACACAACCAGGGACCAAGATACAGGTTCACATGCATAAATCACTGCAAACAAAATGCCACTCCACATGAAAATGCCTCCCATTGAGATTTCTGGCTAAATGTAGCCTTTAGCCCATTTCTGCAAATCTAAGTCACCTGGTAAAAGCTAATGAGTGCCATTGCCTTCAGCAGCTATACTGAGTGCCAGCCTGAACAACTGTGAGGTGCATTCCTTAAATACATAGTTTATTGACTCACTGAGAAACTATAAACATCTCTCCAAAAGAAAGGAAGAATAATAGATTTTATCAGAAGGAGGACTGCACCCAGAACACCACAGTGCTTTTCCCAGCCAGCTGAACAGCAGCCCAGAGCAGCACCAGGTCACATTCCCTGTTCTGAACTGTAATAATGCAAAGTATACGCTTTGATTTCCTGTAGCGCACCCCAAAGATCTATTTGCTCTGACTGACAATCTTTAACTCAGAACACCCATGCGACACACACCTGATAGCTTTTCACATAAGTAAACATTACCTTGTACAGGAGATGAGGCTGAGACATAGCTAAAACTCAACACTAGTGAGACCAATTTCTAGCGCTCAACGTCCTATCTGTGTGTTTGACTTGAGACAGGGAAGATACAGCGCCAGATTTCCTCACCACCTCTCCATTGCCAAGTACTGCCAGGTGTCAGGGGTTACCAGCATCCTGTAGAGGGATCCTTTTAGCACTCTCCTTACTCAGGGCTGTCTGTGGCCACAGGGTGAACAGGAAAGGGTGTGGTGGCAGCTGCCACTTTACATGAGCTGACTGGCTGCCCACGGATTTGTTCTCTCCCTGTAGACACACATCTAACTTATTCAAGCAAACTTCCCCAAAGTCATACAGTTGCTGAATTAGAGATGAGAATGGCTAAAGCCCACTGACACATTTTCTCCCCTCTTTCTTCCCCATCTAGTTAGTCTCAGAACTAACTAGAGCCCACTGACACTATTTCCCCTTCTTTCTTCCCCATCTCCTGCCTGCATATGTTCCGTGTGCCCAGATATTTAGCCCACCAGCTCCCCTGCAGCCTGGCTGGTGCTGCTCTGGATAGCCAAGCAGTTGAAAATGTAATTGAACCAAGGCTGCCCTTCGGAGGGTAATTTATCCTGCATTAAAGTGCTTCCTGTTTGTTGCAAGCAAAAGAATCCTTTGAGAGCAGCCTATCTTTCACACAACGGGCAGGCACACTTACTGATGTGAGGGCACACTAGTGCCCTTTGAATAGGATCTGTTTGCAGCCAGTGAGTAAGAAACTGCACACAGCTGCTGATGCAAAATATTTTAGCTGATTCTGTGGTCAATACTGGAATCTCACTTGCTGTTGCTCCCTCCATACTAATTCCTCATGTTTACTATTAGCCTTCTGGAGACACCCTCTACTGTCATCTCTCAGGCATTCATTCAGTGGGAACCCAAGGGAGGAGGTTCAGCTTTAAGGAATGTGTTTCCATTACAAAGTCAGAAACTTCACTGTCCATGCCCCAAGGACTGATCAGGGAGAGTTTAAACTTCTCTGTTGAACTATTGTTCTTGGCTCGTGTTTTCATCAAAGCTGTTTTTCTCATCACAACTCATTTATTGCTTTGCATACATTCACTCCATCTGAAGCAAGACTTCTGCCTCCTGCTTTGTCAGAGAAGTCAACACAGTGGTCATGCACACTGTGCCTTTCTTTCTAAGAAATAAAGAGGTTATGAAGCTCAACTTAGAGATCATAGCAACTCTTTTATTGTATGAATTAGATGACTGCAATGAGAAAACCGATACCTTGACCTTTGAAGAATTCATTCCAAGAGCCTTAGCCTGAAACATGTTTCAAGTTTCTGTACCTTTAGTTTCAAAGTGCCATATGATTCTGGTGCTAGAGGAAAGTCCAGGAGAACAGCTGTCAGAAACAAGCTAGGAGAATCAGGGTGCATGAGGCACTGTGGATGCTCCAGCCCTGGAACTGTTCAAGGCCAGGCTGGACAGGCCTAAGAACACTCTGGTCTGGTGGAAGGTATTCCTGCTGGTGGCAGAGGGGCTGGAACGAGCTGACCTTTAAGGTCCCTTCCAACCCAAACTATACTATGCTTCTATGAAAGAATACGGCACTGTGAGCGTCTACAGCAACCAAGGAAAGTGTTTGCCTCTAGATTCAGAAAGTGCACTGTGCCACGGTGTGGCAGAACCAGCGTTAAATGGCCTTACCCCGTCTCTGCTCTGAGCTCTCAACGTTGCTCCCCTAATCAGGGCTAACGCTCCTTCTGCTCCCTTGATGCCTCTTCTCTATTAAAGCCAGACGTTGTCTTTTCTCTCTGCTAGTAGCTCTCTCCCCGCTCTCTCTCTCCCTGCTGCAGCCTGCCCTAGTGCACAGCCGTTGTCGAGGCTCCCCGAGCCCTGACAGCAGGGACTTAAGAGCTTGAGCTGCTTTTTTACTGGGCTCACACCCCCACCCCACACCTGAGCCCGTTACAGGCCCCAACACCCCCTCGCACATGGCCACCCACTAAAGCTCCCCTATCCCGGCCGTGAACAGGTACCCCCAATCTCAGCGGCCCCACAGCCCCAGCTCCTGCCAAGAGCACGCGTGCGCCTCAATCGACCACCGACGCTGCTGGGCGGGGCGCGATCGATAGGCGCTGGCGCCGCGCGCTCGCCTGTCAGCCAGGCCGGGCTGCCGAGTACCGATACCGCTCCCTTCCTCCCGCCACGGCCGCGCCTGGCAGGGGGAGCTACACTTGGGGCGGCGGCGGGGCCGTGGCAGGAAGCGGTGGGGACGGGACGGCGCGCACCTTCCTTCTCTGCTTCCCTCCTCCTACCTCGCTCCCGGGCGCCGCGGATGTGACCCGCTGCCGCCGGCCGGCTCAAGGTGAGGCGGCTGAGGGACGGCTTCGCCTCTGACAGGCGGGTCTCGCCGGCGAAAGGGGTAGCCCCAGGCTCGGCAGCAGTTTGAGCGCTGTAAAAAGCACTTAGTCTTCGCCCCGGCGGTGCGGGGCGCTCGGAGTCGGGTCGAGGGGTGCGGAGTGTCCCGACCTGCCTCAGGGCTAAGCTTCTTGCCAGAGGAGCGCCAGCGGCGGGGCCCGGGCTGCCCGCGGGCCGGGGGAGCTGCCTTCGCGCCGCGAGAAGGGGGTCTGGTTCCTCCAGCCAGCCCAGCTGTCCTGCGGCGGCTCTGGGGCTGGGAGCGCCGCGCTGAGGGGCTGGCGGTGGGAGCTCCCTAGCAGGTCCTGCTGGTTCCTGGTGGACTGGTGACACGCAGCTGCCTTGTACTGAGCTAAACCGAATTTGCTGGTCGCGGTCGGGCAGCTCTGGGGAAGTTGGAGCTGCAGGACAGCAGCGACCAGCGCCCCGTTGCCTCGGTCGGAGAGGAGAGAGGAGGAGGGGAGGGCGAGAAGGGAGAGCGGTGAGTTTCCTTCGTCTGCGAGACAAGGACCTTGCCAGCGCTGGGACGAACGGTGTGTGGCCGCTGAGGTAGCACTCACATCGGTTTGTGAGCAGGTAACCTGAACGGCGTTGGTACTGCCTGGTGAAATTCAAGTGAAAGGGGGAGCCTGGTTACTGTCAGCTGTCTTTAGACTGAGTTGGAAGTAATCATATAGGTCTGGACTTAGCAGATGTGTCAGTCCTTTCAATGACATCAAGAAATAATTTACTGTAGGTGCTGAATGACATCTAGCAGTATTTGTATTTGCATGGGAAAGAGAAAGAAGGCATATACTAGGCAAGTACTGAGCCTTTAGACTTTTGTTTTAGCTATATATCTTTATGCCTTTTTCCTTTACCTAAACTCCAGAAACACAAGCAGAATCAATTCCCCATGCTGTAACTATGATACTTATGAAATGTAGTAGTCACTCAATAGTTCTGGTAGCATCCGGGTTTTCATGGCTTAGTGCAGCGCTGGGCAGCACTGAGCAACTTGGTGATGGATTTGCTGCCGCGAAACGGGGTGCTTCCCTCAGGGTTGTGCGGCAGTAGTTGAACACTGATCTCATTAGGGAGCAGCACACAGTCTAATGGCAGCTGCCATGTTTGTTTAAAAACAGTAAAACAGGTGGTGCTAGTGTGGCTGCCCTGCTCTACAGAAGCCTCTGAGCAGGAGGATTTTCTGTGGAAGAGCTATGCTCAGATCCACCTTCAGTCGAGGAACATTTCAAATATCACCTTATGAGTTGGTGATCTAAAGAAGAAAATTAAAGCAGCTGAGGGGTATGGATTGATGTGGGACACTCCTCACCATTCATGTAGGAGCTGTTACGCAGTTTGCAGTGTGATTAAAAGTTAACTGGGTAAGAGTGCAGCAGGGCTGTGGCACTGACCACAGTTCATAGTGCTCATGTTTGGGTGACGATAAGTGGGCTCTAATCTGTTTTCCAAGGTCTGCTGACATATTTTTCACAAATGTTTGGAATGTTCCAGCACCTAGAGTGATGCAGTTTATTTTGCTAGTGGTCATTAGTTCAATGTATCTAGTAGTAGGTTTTCTTTGAGTACACGTAGTGGTGTTTCTACCGCCACAGATAATGGATTGTTCATGGTGAGATACAACACACCATGCTTGCTTTTCTTTGCTTTGTCTTTAGAACAGTCTTACTTCTGGCAGCTAGCTAATTCTAAGTTCTTGGTGAGTAGTGTAATGATATAGAGATTGTTTTAAATGTAAATACCTGTGTTGCAAGCTCTGTTTTAACGTTGAATGTCATACAAATATCTGACAATTCTTCCATGTGCTCACAGTGAGACTGCAAACTCTTCATGTCTGCATTTTCTCAGGTTTTGTTAGGGGTTTTTTGAGTTTTTGTCAAATGAAGAAATGTCTTATTTACCCTGTAACTCATCATGTAACTTTCTCTGATATCTAATTTGAGGAAAACTTGAGCTGTTCTTTCCGTGTTTTCTTTCTAACGCCAGAGTTGTCAGTTGCAAACTAATTCTTAACTACATGTATTACTTAGAGTGGTTTCCTCTGTGCCCTTGCCTTTTGCTTTCTTACGTTTATTATCCTTTAAAAAGGATCCTAGCAAATCAAAACCTAAAGAACAACTATTTCTACTTATGTACCCGCTAAATATCAATCTTATATCCGCATACTTGTGCTGCTAGATTAATTTTATCTAATGTGTTGCTAGATGGGGTGCCCATTCAATAGAATGGGGCTCTGTCCCTTCACACTGACCTGCTGTCCTGCCTGTGAGGAAAGTCCCTGTCAGTACGTAGCAAGCCTAGAGTTTGGTGGGCTGACACTGGCTGTGACTGGGGAGGAGAGGGGGTCATATTGCCTGGGAAATTGGCTGCTAAAGGGTGGGGTCTTCCAGTTTGGACCAGGAGCACAGAACAGTTGTTTTTTCCATTTATAGATTTGTATTGCTGGTTGTTCTGCAGACTCCTGAAATGCTGCAGTGCTCAGGTCATGAGAAAGGGGCAAGCAAGATGGTGTTCATTAACTGCTTTCAATTTTATTTATTTGTTGATTTTACTGGGGAGGAAGAAACCTCTTACTGTCTCAGGTTAATATTTTTAAATAGGAAACAGACCTTTTGTATAAAGATGGAGTTCAGATTTAACAGAACCTCTTTATGGGTCAGTAACAGTGTTTACAGCAAATTGAGTTTGAATGAAAGTGCTATTTTGATATCAAAGATACTCAAGACATAGACTGGTAAAAGCATATTTCAGTACATGGTCAGCTTTTTTAATAGATGAGTTTTCACACAATGGGGAAGTAAACCCAACAGAGTGTTCTATGCTTATTATTTTGAAACTACTTTCTTACTTGAAAGCCATTGATTAAACCTGAATGATTTGATTGCCTTTGGCTTGGCAATAAACATGATGCAATTGCATTGCACCTGCTTGGTCATTAGCCATTTCAGGGGTAGCCCGGTGAGTTTTCGTTGACACTGTCTTGTTATCAGTCTCTGAAATAACTGTGGTAGGTTTCTTAAAACATATTTTTGAAAGCATGGATCTGGTAAGCGTAGGGTTCCTTAGATATTTGGGGTAAAAGGAAGGAAATCTCTCTTCCTCTTTCTACATTGGTAGCACGCATTCTGACTGTTCACATCAATCTGCATTACGGCACAGGAATGCAATTGTGTGGCGTGTGCCACTTAAAATTACCATTGGTATTACAGGCCAGCAACTGTAATCTTTGAACCCCTGCTCCTAATTAATGAGGAGTAAACTTGAAACAGAAATTCAAGTAAACTAACTGACTGTCATCATCAATCTCCAGAGCTGCTGAAGGGTATTGGAAATCTGATTGCCCTTGTAGTTGTTTATGATACCGTGGCAGCTTCTGTTGGGTGTTTCTAAAGCCTCGCTTCAGCACATCACAGCAGTGCTGCTAGCAAGACATATTGTCCTTCTTCTGTAGCACTAGATTATGGATATTAAATCTTTACTTCGTGTTGGAAATGTGAAAAATACCTGTTTGTCAAGGTTTTGCTCTCAGAGTGAAGAAACCTAGAGTGCTAGTAATTTCGTTTGTTTTTAAAGAAGCTGATTCAAAGAGATGATTGAAATTAGGTTGTCCAAGTACAAGTTTATCAAAACTTGGTCTTGTTTGGGATGGTAAAGGATGTGTTTGATTTTTGGGTAGTGTGGAAGTTTTCTTGTTTGTGTGCTCGTCCTTGTGTTTTTGTTGTCTAACTGGACTTTCCCTTTGTGTAAGAAATTGTTTGTTTAATTTGTAAGGGCAGGAAAATTTCAAATTTAATATAGGGAGCTTACAAAACAAGTTTGTCTGAACAGTTAATGAAGTGAGCGTTTATGCCCTTGAACAGGTAATAGCTTGATGTGAAAGTCATTATTTTTCCCCACCCTGAATATTAGGCCAAAATGGACTCTGGTTTATTTCAAATTTAATGAAACTGGTAGTTGTGTGGGAATGTGCAGTTGTATGTGTTCCTTCTGAGCTAACAAAAGACTTTAAAATCAAAAGGTTCTCACAGTTTGTTTGCCCACTAATTTCACTGTGTCTTTCTGAATGTTTGTATCATTAGGCATGGCTGGATGGTGAAGGTTAGTTGAGCAAAGCTCATTCAGGTGACCTAAGCATCAGGTTGCCTTCAAAGTTTTTGATTAGTGAATTCCTCTATCCCTTCTGCTGCCACTTAATTATGACACTAGGTTAAGTGAGAGATAAGTAATTCCTCAAAAGATTATGATATTGTGACCTTGGTGTGCCACATTTTCAGCCCTTCACAATTGCTTTGCTACAAGCAGTATTTTTACTGCAGGGTTGTGAACAATTTGGGAATTGAAGGGTAAGAAATTGTCACTTTAAGAGTGGAGATGTTACCCCCAGAGTCCTGGGTAAACTGTGTCTAGGGAACTAGACACTGCCAGCTGAGGCTCCATGCAGCCTGAAGTGTGCACATGGATTTGCTTTGCTTTGATTTCTTTAGTTTTCTCACAGACTCCTCTCCAGAGTGACCATGATGTTGGTGAATGCTGTGTGTGGGATATTTGTGTTTATGTGCATTAAGCAGTTGAGGATAAAAGGTGTTACAACTATCATTTTATAAACAGGATGTCTTTATTAGGTTGAAATTGATGAGCAAGTGCTACATTTTGTGCATAATGTGTCTGCTTAGCTTCTGGAGAGATGCAAATAGTGTCCTCACTCCCTATAGTAAACCCTTTTCCCCCCCTAATTTTAAGAAATGATCTGCAGTTCTGTTGCACAGAGTCTGGCATAAAATTAAGCAGATTTATTTAGAGTTGCCCTTGAACATTCTGAGTGTTTAAGCCAGATTTACAAGAATGTAGTCACTGATGATTCACGTTGAGATGATGTCTTCCTTCCTTTTAATGGAACACATGGGACTGCAGAACATATGGTACCACTGAAAATTGTAAAACACAGCTTTTTGCTGTGATTTATAGCACAGCAAAAAGCGCTTGGCTTTTTGGTCTTAACACGGAGGAGAGCGCTTCATGAATGGCTTTGACTGCTGCTTGGCATTGCATGCACTACTGTGGTGTGTGGTAAGTTTTCATAGAATTCCTTTAATGAAACCAGGGTTCTTTCAGTAGCTGTATGCGTGCCTGTTGCACTGGAGTGAATGCACAAACCTGCTTTTTGATTGTTTGTTAAAGAAGATGGGATATTTTTTATAAAGCTGTCTGAAAGAGCTTTGAATGTCTTGCTGCAGCAGCTCTGCCTTGGCAGCTCACTCAGCCTTTGAGAGGGACATTTATTTTTGTTATGGTTTGGTCTTGCGCCGTGGCATAACAACTCAGAAACTTAAATTCCTTCTGTCTTATGCGGGAAGTAGCAGTGTTAGCGATGTCTAAATAGATACTTTTCTTCTAGTCTTACTAGCTAAAACATCTTCCTTTTGTGTTTTCAGGTGGGGGGTTTTTTTGTCATTGCATGACTTCTGGAGGATTTTTTCTGAGGGGGGTGGAGGAAGGAAGTATACACCTTGATTCTTCCAGCACACAGAGGAAAGAAAGTGTTCTAAAGTGCAGCTCCAGAGATCATAAATTCCAGCCATGCATTTCCTTGTGCTCTCCTGTGTTTCTTAACTATTAATCTTTTAGATAATTATAAATTCTTCAGAGCAAGCATTGCTTCCATAGTGGCTTTCTGCGGTGTAGCTGAAGTTCTCAAGTGCTGCAGTAATATAGCTAATAAATAATTGGTCATAAGAGGACATTTATTAGGCTTTTTCAAAAGGCTTTTTAAGCAATAAGCAGGAACCATCCTTCCAATTGCTATTTGTCTTCTTATTACAATGAAAAACTTCTAATGTATTTGTAAATGATGAAGTACTGTATAGACTTAATACCAAATTTCATACTGCTGTTATGAGCAGTGTTATGATCTTTATGTGTGTGTATATACATATATATAACTAACGTCATATGCTGTTGATATGTTCGTGTATAATACCTGTAAGAAAGAACATCTATGCTTTCTCAACTTTGTAAGTCTTTTGCCTAAAAATTGGATGAGTCTTACTGCCTTTTACTTGGTTTATGCCGATCAGCCTTTCAGTTCTGGGTCTCTTAAGTGTTTCTGCTTATTTGGTCTGGTTCAGTAAAGCTTAAATATGCTGCATTCTTAAGAAAAAATTAGATCTGACATTGGGAAGCTTTGTGTTATTTAATAAAAGGAAGTAGTATATATCACTGAGGGAATTAACTAATGACCTCTTGTTGCCATTGCCTTCGGGGTGTTAGGTCCTCCCATTGCTTGCCTCATTCTTAGTCATAGATTGGAAAAGGGAAACGGGCTTTTTTTCCTCCCTGCCAACTCCTAAGCAGTTTCTCAACGTCTGATGAATTGAACCGTATGCATAAAATAGTGAAGAAAACATTCCCTTTCTGCTTGCAGAATGTCCTGCTGTTACTCAAGTGTACCTGGCAGGCAATGAACTCTAGTTCCCAGCTCTAACCTGTACATACATTATCTAAAAATACATATTAGCCTCAAACGTTTTTATTCTGAACATTGCTTGCCATTTCAGTTTTAACTCTTAAGTTTCTTTCGAAAGAGGGGAAAACATTTCTTATCTGGAAAGTATGCAAGTGGCAAAGCAGATAAGATAGTTGAGACTTAAATGTGAGCTGGGATGGAAACAGTCTCTGTTAAGAGTCAGGTCTCATCAGCTTTGTGACAGCCAGGCGGTGCTTTAATGCATACTAATGCCTTGAGTTTTGTCATCCTGTGGAAAGTGCCATGAGTTGACTTTGCTGCTGCTTTTGCGTTAAGGAACATGAAGCTGAAGTCTTAGAGGTTCATGTTTGAATTCTCAGGAGTTACCTCTCAGCTGGGAAGCAGACAACCAAAAGTAGGAGGATCTAGTGGCTCTTCTGCCTGTAACCACATTTTACTTCTGAAGTGAGGAATAGAAACAAAAAACCATTCCAGCTTAGTGTTCCACTCAGGCAGTTGTTTCTCAGAATTTCTTCTGTACGTTATCTGCATGGTGTCTTCTCTCTCTGGATGATTCCCTCTGAAGATAACAAGCTTTCCATTTTCAGCTCTTCAGAGACTAAAAGCTCCTGATATGGTTGTAGTAAAAGTTATATTCAGTGCTTGGTGATGGCCCAGGTGTTGTTGCAGTGTCTAAAACCATAATAAATGAGTAAATACTGGAAGTACCATTTATACTACACACAGCCTTACTTTTACTTTGTTTACTTGAGCTCTGCTTTTGCAATTTTCAACTTTGTATGTAGGAGATCGCTTAACAGAAAGGGTGTAATTTCAAATAATAGAATCACAGAGTGGCAATGTTTGGAAGGGACCTGAAAGATCATCTTGTTTCAACCCCCCACCCCGCAAAGGCAGATCTCTTAGAGAAGCAGCTATGATAGGCATTTTTGTCACAAAATCAGCACTGGGTTTAGCATTGAACTACATTTAGCAGAAAATGTAGTTCAAGAATTAAACTGCAGGTGTAGGAAGCTGTATCAGGAGAAGGAATTTGGTCACATTCACATGAACATGCCCTAAATGAAAACAGACTAAATAAGCCTTTGAGAGCTGCAGAAATGGCAGGTAAATGTGGCACTTCAAATCCTAAAGGCTGACTGAATATTAACTTGGAAAAGTGCTCCAAACCAGCTGTGTTGGGCACTTTTTCCATGTCTCAGGTTTCCAGCTGTGTGTAGTAGTAAGGTTTTGCCAGTCTCTCTGTTAATGCTCAGTGCCTCAAATGAAGTAGCAGAAAGCTGCTGACTAATGATGGTTTATTACCATCTTATTTTCTGGCTACCGTGGTATTTTAGAACAACATTGTATTCTTGAGCAGTCTTACTGTTTTTGATATGCTGAGCCCAAGCCAGCCAGAGGTGGTAAAACGAGACTGCATTGTGATCTGTTACAGTTTGTACTGGGTCCAGGCTCTGTAGACAATTCAGAGAGTCAGAAGGATGAGAACCTGAGTGTACTGACATGCAAGCTGCTGACTGGAGCCCCAGGCTACCCATGCAGCTCTGCTGGTGTTTAAGGTCAACTCCCTGCAAATATTTTAAGAAGGATTATATTCAAATTCTATTTATAAGACCAGACTAATTTCATTCTTTGTAATGATGGCCTTTTGACTGATGACAGAGCTGGAATCTGGAAGATCTGGATTCTGTATGCCACTAGTCAGCTATGTATTCACAAGGAAGTCATTTGCTAACTTTCTGGCCAGGTTTTTTATCTATATTTAAATAAAAAAAATAAAAGGGGCTGACTAACACCTGCCTCACAAGGCTGTGAGAGCACAGTTAGTAGCCTCATGCTGTGAGATCTTTGGAAAACACTATAGGAATGTTGAAGGGCCTTATTATGGTCAAGGCTCTCTCAGCGAGAGAACTGGTTAAGCCTGGGTTATTGTTATACCATTCATTAAGGAATCTTATTAGCTGAAGCTATGATAGTAGCTGTTCCTTGGCTTCACCTTTAGTTACCCCAGATAGATAGTGAGTGTTGGAGTTTCCGGGTGCTACAGTGGGCTGGAGCAGAACTGAAGTGAATGCATTTGTGTCTGTGTCTTCCTTCAACGCTTTACTTCTGTTTCACGACTGGTTTTGTGTGCAGGTCATGCCATAGCCTGAGTGAGTTTTGGCAGTTTAACATCACAACGCTTACTTATTCTGCCATTAGTAAGCCCATAGCACTTTCTTGCCAAAAGAAATGCTACACATTCAGCTGAATTTTTCCTGTGTGTAATCCTAACTCTTTCAATCTGCCATGCTTTCACTTTGTACATTGAAAAAAACCAAAGAAAATGTATCGGGAAGAATTTGTAGAAATTGTATTACCTGGTATTAAAAGGTGTAAACCAGATATTATAAATCTCTTCGGGATTTTGTAGTCTTCAAGCTCAGGTTGTTTTGAAAACCTGAGAAATTGTAAGGTTAAGGATTTTAAAAGTAGGTTTGTGTTTCGTTGTTTGGTTTTTGTTATAGTTCATGTTTATAGACTGTCAGAATTGTCTCTCTTCTGGCCAACATTTTATGCAAGAAAAGGAGAAAAGATACTGGAAACCAGGTGTTTTTGCAAAACTAAAGAATCTTGGCAGTCAGTAGCAATGGCGTTGTCTTAGAACTTTCTTAATGGTCAGCAGTATTTGAAAGTCAAGATATAGCTTTTACAACTGAGGTCTAAATCCAGACACTGTGGTTTGTCTTTGGACTTCCACGTTGTCAAGACTGCATACATCATCTCTGTGTTAACAGATTTGAAATGTACTCACTGAAATAAAAACTTGTATTGCTGTTGAAACACAGGGCTTGAGGAGGTGGAGATGAGGGGTTTGGGAGCCTGACATTGTGAAATTGTGAGTCATTAAATGAACATGAATTGTAAGCTGATGTTACTGCTGAATTAGAGCTGTTGCTCTACCCTCTCCTTTCTCGCACTGAGCCGTACTGGCACAAATTTTTGTGTTCCCAGAGCATGGTATGGATCAGCAAACAGATCCAGCTGCCCCATAGCCTGCTGGAGCAAACCAGTGGTCTGGGGGTTGGAACAGACAGATGAGAAATGAGGATGGGGCTGGAAAGTTCCAGCCCCATCTTAGGGAAGCGGGGACAGTACTGCTGAATTATGTTATCTTTTTGTTTTTTATTTGGTGTTTCTCTTTAAAAAAAAAAACAACCAACAAACTACGGAGTTTTAAGTTAGTAAATTGGTGAGTTTCACTTTCTGTTTCTTGTGCGCTTGTGTTGTCTTGAGCTGCAAACTACAGGTAAATATGTGAACCATGATTACCTCTCACTCCTTTCACCACATTTTACCCTGTTTTCTGAAGTGCTTTCTTTAGGAAACACAACTTTGCTGCTTTCTTTGTACATCCTTGGGGTTTTTTAATGATTTTGTGTTCTGATATGTGATATAAACAAGAAAATGCTTTTATAAAGGCTGATTATTTTGATGCGTGTTAGGTGTTGGGTGTTTTGTAGCCTACATAGAAAAATAATGCTGCTTTAAGAAGAGGGGAATGTTTATCTCAGTTACTGAGAATATTGATGAGAAGGTGGTACCATGTGAGCAAACAGGTGTTGCCAAATAGTTTTATTTCATACCTCAGGTATACAAAGGCTTTTTAAAATGTCGTGGCACAATGGGCTGGGAATCATGTGAAAGTGAGAAGTCATTTCTTATGTCCTGTTTATTCTTGAATTACTTGTGGAATGTAATCAAGAACCTAAAATTAGATAAGGAAGCACCAGGGCATATTAATTTCCTTCAGAATGACTGTGGCAGTAATACACATGAGAATAGCTTCTGTTCATTGCTTTTTTCCTTGAAGATCTTTAGGTAAGCAACACAGTAGAACAGAAATCTTTCCAAGCACTGCTCATCCTGTCCAGCTCCCAAAGGCATCTAGGGACTTTGTGGTGAATGTGTAAGGAATAAAACTTCTCAGTTAAAGAGCACCTGGCTTCTAGTGGCAGGGCCTCCCCATCCAAAGTATTTGCAGCTGCTGTCCATGAAGTGGTGGGTAAGAATCTCAAGGGTGTACACAAAGGAAGTCAAAGAGCTTTTGTGTTTGTGATATCTGTCTTCCTGATTGCCCTAAACAAAAAGGACAGCTTAATTTGTGTCATCATTCATAAATTGAAACTCATTCAGCTGATTGCTGAATGTCTGGATGAATCTTTGCATCCTGTGCTTCTGTAATTCAGCAGCTCCAAAGTGGGTGTGAGAGAAGACTGAAGAGCTGCTCCTCTCATCTTGGGTGCCTGGCAAGAGGAACTTCCTAGTGCTGACTGCTAATGTTGCAGAACCACAAATGTTTGCTACTACTAGTAGTACAAAGGGGCATAGAGTGGAATCTGCCTCCCTCCAGCTGAGAATTGGTTTGAGAAAACTGTTGCAAAGCACAGTGTGACTCAGTGAAGTGGGTGCCTGTCCTTCCAGTCTGTGGTGATCTGATCCAGTTGAGTAAAGCAACTCAGAGGAGTCACAGTGATTGGTTTGTTTTTGAAAAAACAGGGTACTAGACTCGGATTTTGCACTCTGGTTAATTGGTGGCTGAGGAGCCGCACTCCTGTGTGGTGGGGAATGCTCTGGTCCTTGTTTGGGGATGTGGCACACCCTGCCCAGGTGGCTGTGCCCAACAGCTGGTGTTCCCTCCAGAGGTGGGCTAATAGGTTAGTACAGGCTGTGTGACCTGGAGCCATCTCCTGCTCTAAAGGGGATTTTAACTGGCCTTCTTAGTGTCAGGGAACCACCAGGGTGAAGCATGTTTATAACTCCCATGTGAGTTATTCTACTTTTATTGGGTGGAAAAGACTATATACACTGTAGAGGGGTTTGCAATTGGAATTTGTGTACTGCCTCGTTGTTAGAGAGGGTGGATCAGGAAAGAACTTGTAGCTGCCAAAGATTCTGGAGGGTCTTTGCTGCCTCTGTATGTTACTCTATAATATTACAGTCATACAATCATAGAACCATTACGGATTGGAAGGGACCTCAAAAGATCATCTAGTCCAATCCCCCTGCCACAGCAGGATCACCTAGACCAAGTCACACAGGAACACATCCAGGTGTGCTTTAAACGTCTCCAGTCAAGGAGACCCCAACATTGTATTTGGTTTATTAGACACACAGGTTTAGAATCATGCTTTGAGTAGGACATTTGTACCATTGAGTGTGACTTTTCTGCTATCCTATGCTTCCTTTGAGGTTTTTTTTCCCTCCCTCACCCACTGCCAGCATCCTCCCTGAAAATCAAATAAACTCAAAGCATTCTCTTCAAAAAGGGTGCCTGTTCAGCAGGGGTTGAGCCCTGTATTGGCACAGTGGCAACAGAAATGAACAAGCTGATGTTCTATTACGAGATTTAAATGATTTATTGTTTTAATGACACCTCTGATTGGAGGGAGCAAACCTCAGAAGCTACTTTTCTGTTTGACTGGTCAAAATAGTGTGAAACTAAAAGCAAAGTTGAAATGGAGTAAATGGACTTATTTTTTTTAACCACGTATACTGAGACCTTATTTTATGTCATTACTGGGGTGTGACTTTTAGTTTGGGCAGGACTCTGTGGCTTGCTAATGTCGAGTTCAGCTTCTGATGTTGCAATGAAGAAGGAAGTGAGTGTGTGTGTGTGCTTGGGGAGGGGGAGAATGAAGCACTTCTGCCTGGCTGCATCAGGCTGGAATTACAGCTGGCTGATTATTTTTAGCTTGTAACTATCTCACTGTGAATCTGAATCTTTTTTTTTTCAAGCAGAATATTGAGTAAATGAAGCTGTCAGTGTTTTTGAAGATTTTTTCATGCAAAATGCACTAAACATGGATGACTTTTCACCTTAATTGTATTCATTAAACATTTAAGCTTCTCTAAACCTCCAAAGCTGCAGGACTGGGTAAGTTGGGTTTTGCAGGTATCTCTCCCTGCTGCTAGTTTAGGCAGTTGTGTATCCATAATTAGGAGTAGAGATGTAGCAGGGTGACAGCTTAAAGATCACTCTATAGCTGGAGAAACACAAAAGTTTGCATCAAGGACGTGAGTAAAACAAGTAAAAATAGTAGACCCGATTTTACTCTCTCCTTGCAGAAAAGTGCAACCATGTGGTTCTAAGGATTTTTTCATGAGTAGGAGGAAGAGATGAAAGATGCCATCAGTTTCTGTCTGTGTGTTCTCTAGTCACTTGCTGTAGTAGTGATTAATTTTTGCTCAGTTATTCATTCTGACCTGAAGACAGACATATAGAATATTTCCATTTTAAGCTCTTCAGCATATTGGATGAAGAAACCTTCCCTTCCTTTGGTGGTTTTTGCCATTATGGATAAATATTTCTTCTTGGGATCTGTTTTACTGCACTGGCCAAAGATTTCCACCTTCTGAAAGCTCTTGATGTGTTACTAAGGTGCTAATGGTTAAAAACAAGTTTGTTAAACATGTACAGCAATGTTTTACTGGCTCCCTGCCTCTTTCCCCACATATTAGACGCCATTAAATGCTACCAAAACTCAGTAGCGTTCAAGTGGAGTGCATAGCTGTCTCTGTCCATAGCAGCACTAACAGGGTTTATTCCAGACTTTCTCAAAGAAAATGGGGGAAGCTTTTCATATTTGGATGCTCTCTGCCTGCCACAATAAGGACCACACAAGCAGCAGCAGTGCATGGATGCTTTTTCTGTACTTTCAGCCCCTGGTAACGAGAGAACCTGGAGATTCTGAATTGTTTCTTGGTCTCCAGCAACACAACCTCGTGCTGCCTGTTGTCAAGAGTAGCTGTGAAAGAAACTCATTTCAGAAAGGCTCAGAAATAGTGTTTGGAGTTTAAGTACTGTCTACATCTGCCAGCTTCTCGCAACGACTTTTACACGGCCATCATTGGAAGAGATGAAAAGATTTTTGTGCACAGGTTGAGGCACCTTGCTTGGCTCAGGGTAACTTTTGCTAGACAACTATGATTCTATGACTTTATGGTGAAATATTGTTGTGCTGGATTACCATAGTTTGTCTTGAGTTATAATTTGAAAACACAGTTTAGGAATTTTTATATTGCTTTAAACTGTCTTCCTCCTAGCCATGAAAGTCTGAAGACTTCTAATTCAGAGCAAGGTCTCCTCTGTCAGCAGAACAAGTGTATCCTACATAGCAGTTTTTCCTCTATTACCAAAACATCTCTTGTTATGTTGATAGGGAAAGATCTGCTGCTCTTGCTGTCTTTTTTTTCTCCAAAGATCAATCAGTTCATTAACTGAACTCACTTAAAGCTCTCTCTGCCTTTGCAGGTAGCTTTGCAGTGTCTCTTTCACTTTTTCTGCTGAGGAATCTGCTTTGAAATCTGTAGTGTCTGACACTAAATACCAAAGATTGTGAATGCTTTCAGTTACTGGTTGCACCAACCAACTCTGGAAGGAAGTAAAGGGCTGAGAAGCATTTCCAGGCCATTGGAGGCAGAGCGATATGTGTCAGTAACTACATTCCTTTTAGCTTTTCCAGAAGCATTGTATTTACTAATCTGGGAGTATTCCAGTGTTACCAGAGGCAGCTTTAAAATTCTCTCGTCTCTGCTAAATTACCTGCCAAATGATGCATTTGCTGAATCAAGAAACCTCTGTTGTTGGAACTGGGAATCTTAAAGCCATATGCAAGGCTGTCAGATCCCTCTGCTGGAGAATTTAAAGAAGCAGCTCTGCTGTCTGGGTTGTCACTGACTTAATCCCAGAACCCAAAACTTCCAAAGCCAAATGCATAACAAAGCAAAACCGGTTTTGTTGTGGAATATGTTTGAATAGCTCCTTAGCATTAGAGTGTTTGCTGGCCTGTAGCTCAGTTACGATATATTTTGATTGACTGTCCAAAATGTGCTTCAGATGCTCTTCTCTTTGTGCTCTGGTCAACTTGTTCTTAATCTTTAAAGCGCTTGAGTGCTGTCTCACCCTGTTTCGGAAGATAGCGCAGCCTATTGAAGACATTTTGGATTCTGTGTAGCCTTTGATATCCACCAGACTTGCTTAGCATTTGGCTTGGGTTACCCTTTGAGATTTACAGAGCTTGTTTTGTTTGCTTTGTCTGTCTGTTAATTTATCTCGGTAAGTCCAGTGCCTTCTGGCAGTGGGTGATGGGCTGGGAGCCTTAGTCTTAGTGTTGAAGGTATGATTGAGAGAACTGTAACATTAACCTGATTATACAAATAAAGTAAATGGTTAAATGTTGTTCACATGTGAAATGGCCTTACTGCTTGCACTTCCCTTAGTGCACCTAAGGTATTGGCCCATCACTGGTGACAAAATACTCATAGTTCTGCTCTTGCGTAGTGGTGGGGCTTCCTCCCTTAGCTTGTGAATCAATGTTTTAAGCTCAATATGACATTTCAGGTTTGGTAACTGCACTCTGCAGACATGTCACTGGTCATATTTACAGCATAGAGTTTGGTTTCATGGCAAGCTGTGGGGTGAGTGCTTGTTCTTTTATTCCTAATATACTATGGAAGTGGTGGTCTTCCCGAGTAGCACTTGCATAGCAATAATATACATGAATTTTTTTTTTTAAAGACACTAAGTTTAAATGCCAGTGCTGTTGACCAGAGGTATGAATGATGCAATGATGGAGGTTGGTGGCCTTTAAAATTAAGGATCTGGCTAAGTGTACATCAGGAGTTTTTCAAAGAAATGTTTTGAAGCTGTATGTGTTCTATGTGTGTTGTGCAGTAGCTGAATCACACTCTTGAAAAAACTCATTTATTTATTGATCTGGCCTTTGTATGGGTAAAATATTTGGATGCTTCCTCCACCCAGACTAGATGAGCATAGAGCTGCAGTATAAAATTCCTGATGTCTTTCAGTATGATTTAGAATTATGGATGTGCAGTGCTGTATTGAAAATGGTTTAAAGCTGAGCTTGTTCTGCTTTCTGTAAGGGAACCTCAGGGCTACTGTGCTCTGTGAGCGGAAAAGCAAATTGGAGCAAGCGGATCACTGCATGGATTCTGCAGATGTTCTTCACATGGAACTTTTGGCAATGACCGACAATGAACTCTTTGCTTGGAGACCTGGGCAAATTGTAAGCCCTAGTTCTAGAAAATCACTTAATATGCTTCTGAGTGAGGAGAGCAATGATGCTGTACTTTTCATCTACAAACAGTTCAGGTTCTCAGAAGCTACAGCTTTATTCTTTATAAAGAGGAAGATAAGGGCAGAGTGGTACATGCCTCCCTTACACACAGCTGTGCTTATGTCATCCATGCTTGGACACTAGCACAAGCTGTTATGCAGAGAGGTATTCTTTGCTAGAAAGGTGAAACACAGCAAATGGGTGATGGCCAGTTTGCTGAGCAGCTTTCCTGGATCAGCTCCCTGTGAGCTTTTCTCCAGACTCATGGATCTCTTGGCCAAATATCTCTAGTGTTTTGATAGCACTTCCTGAAGTGTGACTTAAAAGATGTGGGAGCAGGCTTTTACCTCCCCATGTAATACACTCTCCTAGTCTCTTACTCAGGGAAACTGGAATTGTAGGGTGTTTGGGTTTCTTCGAAAGCAGAAGGGATTGGATTTGAAGTGATACAGATATGTAGTTTTGGTTAGAATATTCAGGTTTTTTTTATCTTCATTGTATCTATGTAGCACTGACTGCAGTTAGAATCATAGTGACTGTAATAAGATGATTATGTTAATGCCTTTTGATTTTGCTGTGGGATAGATTGAAAGTGGCTTTGAATTTAAAGGTGATGTGATGTCTGAAAAGGGAAGAAATACTAATACATTTGATAGTCATCTTCTCATCTAGAACCACCTATAGATTGCTGGAGTGCGCTGGGTCTGTGCTCAGGTTTTCTGTTATCACAGGTAATGATCTGGCACTATATAAATTTGAGTTTATTGTAAATATTTGCGGAGCACAACAGCTTCTTCACATCAGTGGATATCTGAAAATATGCTGGTCCTTAATTTTTGAAAGAAAATTCAATGGCTGAGGAAAAAAAACCAGAATCCTAGAGTGCATTGGGTTGGAAAGGATCTCCGGAGGTTATATAGTCCAGCTCCCCAACAACAAGCAGGGCCATGACTCTCTTTGCAGTCACTTTCATGGTGAAAAATAGTGAATCAGACTCTATCAGGAGTTTTGTGTAAACAACTGGCCTTCCAAGGAGTTTGGACTAACGGGATGGAATGTGCTGGTTGGTAGTGAATTTAAGTTCACTCCATTGCTAGTTGAGGATGTAACTTCGAGGTAGTCAAAAGTGAGGTGGAATTTCTTTTTTGTCCTGCTGCATTTTTATCAAGAGCCTGGGTAATTCAAGAAGGCCATCTTGCACTCTCTGAAGGTGAGACTACTACTGTTCAGTAACTCTAGGAGCCCGAGGGCTTATCTGTGTTACCAGTTTGCTACTTGCAGACAAGTGTTTGAGCTCTCATTGGATTAGGAGTCAAAACTAAAAATATGTCATAGCTTGAGGAACACAACTAGTGCTCCAAGACAGTGTGAATCTCCATAGAGATTCTTTATCCTCATAGTTTCCTTGCAGCTGTATTGACCAAAGAGTATAAATGTTGAATTTGGTCAAAACAACATAACTTAACAGATGTTACACCTGGATTTTGATTTTTGCCTTGCTAAAGACTGTTCTCCTCAGTAGCCAGTAAAGACTAATTCTGTGTTGTTGGGGAAGTTGTCTTCCTTTGTTAGAAGATCATTTGACCTGACATTTAAAATCCGTTTTGTTCCGACTGACCAACATCGAACCTAGAACTCGGGTAGAATTAGCTCTTACGCATTATGCAATACAGAAGCTAATGGCAGAGCATTTGGAAAGTAAGAGGTGAACAGAACCACGGTGCTTTAATTTCAGGATAGATAAGGGTTTATTCTTGAGGACAGTCTAAAGGTGGTATCTGCTGTGGATATCTCCTCTGAGAGGTTTTTGTGGAACTGTCAAGCATCCAAGAGGAGGAACACAATGAACTGGCATTGCAGTGTGACAGATCTAGCTGTCAGCTACATGTGAAGTGTCTCAAGGATGAGGGTCATCTGGGGACAGGGAAGGGGCATGCCTGTATCTGAGATTGCCTGAAACTGAGGCATTTCTAGTGTAGTGCTTTGGCGAGGAGAGAAATTGAAAGGTTCTGAGTCTGATCTTTTTTGGTTTTTAATATGACAGAAGCTCTGGGCAGGGGGCTAAGGTTATTTAAAGCTTGGAGACTGATAGATGTGGTATGAGATTATACAGTTTAATGCAGCGTTTGAAAATGCAGGCAAGTGCTGTGGGGTGGTGAAGTTCTGCTTTGTATTTACCTTCCTCCTTCAAATGTGGCCAAATTAATCTTGTGTACTTACATTATATCTTTGAGTCTCTCCTATCCTTAATGTATCTTGATAAAGTCTATGTTGTATTTAGATTAAACTGGGAATGTTTTCCCAAAATATTTCTTCTGATTGTGGTCACTTGAAATGAGCAGTTAGTGTCAAGCATAACATGAATTTGTGGATACAAGTTGTTTATTCTCATTTGTGTGAGAGAGAGCCAGATCACTGCTTCAATCATTGACCTCTGCACTTGTTATATAGGAGAATGTAGGAGAATTTCCTACTGCGACTGGTCTTAGAAGTGATGTTACTTGCTCTCTAAACTGTTTATGGTGGCTTCTGGAGTCTCAATAAATATAGCAGTAGAGACTCAAAAACATATTGGATGACTTTAGTGATTACAGACTCCTGCTGTTTCTTACTTCAGTGAAATCTTTATAAAGGGTGCAGTCTTCCATTCTTGTTCTTGAGCACTGCTCATGAAATGCTTCCACTCTGAAATGTCACTTTCACCCTGGTGTCATCAGGGAATGGCACTGATATTACTGTGAAATACATCCGAGACAGCTTTCCCATCATGTTTGTTTTTACTCTCTTTAACCCCAGGGGTTTCAGTGACTCTTGAGCCACTCACAAGCCAGTGAAGCAAGCCCCAGTCCCTTATCACAAGTGGATCACTTAACAGGCAGTGGGTCTGCGCTGCTGTGGAGCGTCGGGGTAGCTGCAAATGGAGTGTGCAGGAGAGGTGCATCTATGAGTGCTTTGGAACTGCCAGCAGACTCTCACCTCAGTCTCTCTGCAGGACTGAATAGTGAGTGGGGTGCAGCTCCACTTTCAGTGTGCTCATGCTAGTGTGCAGCAGCACAAGAATGAAGATAAAGATGTGATAGGGATGTGAACCTGTAACTGGCATTTTTCTGCAAATGAGGAGTTGGAAGAACAAAGTAGCAGCTTAGGTGATAGAGATTCGTTGACCTGGAACATAGCTCCCTGCCTTCTGCCCTCTGAAAAGGCAGAGCAAGATACAAGGGTGGAGGAGGAGAGGACAGAGACAGTTTGAAACTGTATCTAAGGGAGTGGCTCTCCTGCAAGCTGAGCGTGTGAGATACAGAGCTCTGCCTTGCAGAGTCTAAGAATCATTTGTTCTTTGGCATTGCCCAGATAAATCAACCTGCTGCTTCACAGGCTGAAGTACCTGTTTCTTCCAGGCTACCCAGAGAGAAGTCCTGACTGGAGGTACAGAAGGTGCTCCAGAAAAGCCTCGATGCCAGTGGGGTGCTCTTATGGGTGCTGTTATGTCCAGACTGACATTGAAAGCCAAGAGGGTCATAAGGTTGTTGTGCAGTTAAGTAGAGGTGGGCTTGTTGAGGACAAAACATAAAGCTTTGGCTAGCTGGGCTCTTAAGGTGCAAGGCTCTTTGTGTCGTAGAAGCTGTGGCCATCTCATGCTTGGGGAATATTCTCAGAATTTGCTCCGTTAGTTATCCAAGACGAGCGATACTTACCTTGCTGCTGTGTCTTAGGAATAGATTTTTAATTGGAAACTTGTTGGCTTTGAAAGGTTGCCCAACCCTTGTGTTGGTAGCCATTATGGAATTGAACAGAGGAACACTAACGTGGCACAGTCTCTGATACTAGGGCAGCTTCCTTGTTCAGAAACACTAAAAGAGCCTGATACACCTTATCATCTGGAGCACACAGTGAAATATCTGAGGGAAGGGTGGAATTAGATTGTTACTTGGGGTTTTCAAGGGAAAAGGGCAAGTCTATTATTAAGTGCTTTTCCTACTACCAATCATAGTGAGTGATGCCTCCTCTAGATTGCAGAAATGAGCTTTTCCTGTAGTTACAATGGAGTGAGGCAGCAGCAGTTCTCGGTGGGATCTGCACTGTTGCATTTGTAGCAAGAAGACAGTTCTGTACAGCTCAACACAGTTGGTGGTTCTTGGCCCATTGCTGTGGTGGTAAGTGGAGCAGGGAGGGGTGCTCATCCATGTTGTGCAGTGGAAATGGGGAAGCCTGAAGCTGGACCTCATTGCTGCATGACACTTTATTAGCAGAGCAAGATGAGGAGGAGGCAGTTCCTCTGTTTGCCTTCATATGTCTTTAACAGGGAGTTTAAACACAATAAAGGTTTTCTCTGTAACTTCTTTGTAATCTGTTAAATTCTCTGATAAAGTTTGTTTGTCCAAGAAAAGGTATAGTTGTGTTTTCACAACAGTGTAGGCACAGAATATGGTTTAAAATGGTTTGAAGCTTCTGTGTTCAGGTTTGCAGGGTAACTTGTGTGGTTATTCATTTAATGGGATTTTTTTTTTCCAAGCCACAGGATACTGGCATTTGGTTATGCTGGATGTGTTTCAGCTCCTATGTGTGTAGTTGTATACAAATATTTAGTGTGGTGCTTTTTCTCCTGTAGTTACACTTCCAAAAGTGTTGATTTTGATTTTTACAGCAGTATTATAAAGATAAAATCACTGAACAGAACTGTTACTTGATAAAAAGGGCTGATCAAGGAGTTCAGTGCAGCTTTCCCTGAAGGGTTTCCTTCTTTGGAGGCACCTGCTTTCAAATTACATGTATGTAAAATTCCTGGTAACTCTGGCAATCCATACAAGGTCTTTTGTCATTTCACATTCAGTTATACATTTGTACTATGTAGAGATTAGTCAGGAAGACCCACAGAGGGGCTTTTCCCCAGTCATCCTGCCTCTAGTATCTTCCTCTAATGCAAGAGGTAACTGAATGTTCCTGTCCACTAGAGACTCTGGTGCAGTTCATTTTCTGAAGGCCCTTGAGCTCCTTTAGGATTTTATGGTGATGTGACCATACAGTAAAATATTGAACAATCATGTGTACAAGCATTAGTTAATGCTATACTTTTTCATCATTAAACAGTATTAATCACTCATGTGACAATAAAAGAAAATCTTGTATTTCAGTTTTTAATTGCTTGACAAATACATATAAGGAGAAAAATATAATAAAGCACTATAATCTGGCTGGGGTGTGGGATTGGGTTCTTTCATAATCTTGCTGCTAGTTTCCCCGTTGGTTCATTATGCCTTAGATGCCAAAGCCCTAAAAGAGGGTCGTTAATATGTATGTGAGGCACCGGGAGCTAAAATAGTGCTGGAGACTTTCAGAAACTGCTAATTCCTTGATTTATTCATAAGACAGGGAGCATAACTCCTGAAAATTTGATCAGATGCCAGTTTCTTCAGTAGCCATTTTATCCAGGAACCTTTTTATAGCTATGCTGACATCTCTGAAGGCTGCTAGGCTTAATTAATGTTTAAGACTCTTGAGCAGAACATGCCCTGAAAAGGGAAGCTTTTCTAACGGAGCATGGGGGGGTTGCTTCAGGGAGAAGCAAGGCAAGGGACGTACCAGCACTCGAGTGGAGTAAAATTGTGTCTGTTCCCTCGCTTTAAAATATCCTGCTTGTGGCTTTTCTAAAGAATTGCTGTTATTTGCTGTGCGCAGTTGACAGGGGTGTGTGCAGAACCCTTCCCATGGACTTATTTCAACTATCTAAGTGCAATTCAAGTGTAAAACAAAATTAATATGGCCCTTTAACAAAATAAGTCTTTTCTGTGCAGTGTGCTTGGCTACATCTGACAAAGTGGTCATGAGAACGTTCTCAGTCAGGCAAAACACTGAAGTTTCTCCCACCTGCAAATAAAAATACCAATGTTGGGTGAAGTGTTGGGGGCCCTTTTTCCGCACAGTAAGCATAATTTTCTTGTGCATAGACCGGTTACGGGTCCTGAAATGAATATTTTTTCATGAATGATGACATTTTCATGCACAAGTGCCCTCAGCACAGTGCAGAATGTCACAAAGCAGCAGGAAACGTTTATCCTTGAAGCACGTTCAAACCCCCTCAGATCTCTTTTCCTTGCTCTTCTTCCTCAACACATACTGCCCCAAATTCTAGATTGTTAGTGTTAAAGTGTTAAGTGGAAAAGAAACCGTAATCACAGGGTAAGAATGGCTGTAGAGGTGTTGGCATAATTTACCTGAGCAAAGGTGATTTGATTATTTCTGAAGAATCATAGACTGGCAGAGGTTGGAAGGGATGTTGGAGCTCATCCACTCCAACTCCCTGCTGTGGGCAGCAACACCTCTCAACTAGACTTGGTTGCTCAAGGCCTCATCCAACCTGGCCTTGAATACCTCCGATGAGGCAGCACCCACAGCCTGTCTTGGATATCTATTCCAGTGTCTCTCCACCTTTGCACTGAAGAACTTCTTCCTAAGATCCACCTCTTCTTCAGTTTCAAACCATTTCCCTGTGTCCTATTGCTGGATCCCCTAGGGAAAGGTTCCTCTTCAGCTTTCGGTGGATTCCTTTCAGGTACTGGAAGGCAGCTTTGAGGTCTCCTTGGAGTCTTCTCTTCCCTAGGCTGAGCAACCCCAGCTCCCTCAGCCTGTCCTCATAGCAAAGGTGCTGTGGTCCTTGGATCATCCTTGTGGCCTCGTCTGGATTTGTTCCAACAGTTCTATGCCCTTCTGATGTTTGGGACACCAGAACTAGAAACAGTATTTGAATTGCCTTGCTATTACGAAGGTTTTATTTTGTGGTGGTCTTAGATGTCCCTAACTCGCACACATACATTTCTTTAAGAGGAATTTAAGCTGAGCATCCACTCTCAAACATGAGTCTGACATTGGAAACAGTGAGGAGAATGAAATGTAGGAAACTGGGTATTTTACCTAGTGCCTGCTTTGGGTAAAGGCCTTTGCGCTGCCTTGATAGAAAGCATAATGGGAATAGATTGACATAAATGACTTTTTTCTGATTTAATTCCAACCACACTTCCTGCAGGGCAAAATACTCTTGGCAAAGATGTTCCTAGTGATGAAAGCTTTACTGTAGCCATTAAGCTTAGTTGTCTGTAGATAAAAACCTCATGTATTATTTAATCTCCATTCAAGCGGCTTTCTTTGCCTGGTTTTAAAGGTAACAAGTAGGGCATCAAGATCATATCAGCAAATTAACTTTAGATGAGATGGGGTTTTTCAGCAAAAAGACCATTTTTATTCCTGTTAAGAAGGTTGAATGGCTGAATTGACTGAGATATAAGATTATTTTATGGTGCTGGCATTCTGCTGCTGTCTTCAAAGGCTGCTTTGTTTACTGTTGCTGCCAAGGCAGAGTTTCCAGAAACCTGTAGAGGAGGAGTGTTTAATAGACAATTGTCATTAGGGTCAGTCAGCATGGCTTCACAAAGGGCAAGTCGTGCTGAGGGCATAACCAGGTGGATAGATGATGGCAGAATGCAGATGTGGTCTATCTTGACTTGAGTAAAGCATTTGACACAGTTTCCCACAGCATCCTTGCAGCCAAACTGAGATGGTGTGGTCTAGATGATTGGGTAGTGAGGTGGATCGTGAACTGGCTGCAGGATAGAAGCCAGAGAGTCGTGGTCAATGGGACGGAGTCTAGTGGGAGGCCCGTATCTAGTGGAGTGCCCCAGGGGTCAGTTCTGGGACCAGTACTATTTGTTCTAGTCATTAATGAATTGGACAAGGGATTAGGATGCACTGTCAGCAAGTTTGCAAATGAGACAAAGCTGGGAGGAATGGCAGACTGCTGCCATTCGACAAGACCTGGACAGAAAAAAATGTAATGAAGTATAACAAGGGCAAGTGGGCAAGGGTAGAGTCTTGCATCTGGGCAGGAACAACCCCAGGTACCACTATAGGCTTGGGGACTGAGCTACTGGAGAACAGTGTAGGAGAAAGGGACCTGGGGGTCCTGGTGGACAGCAGGATGGCCATGAGCCAGCAGTTGGCCAAGAGGGCCAACAGCATCCTGGGGTGGATCAGAAGTGGGGTGCTTAGTAGATCAAGAGAGGTTCTTCTCCCCCTCTACTCTGCCCTGGTGAGACCATATCTGGAATTTTGAGTCCAGTTCTGGGCTCCTCAGTTCAAGAGGGATGTAAAGCTGCTGGAGGGAGTCCAATGTAGAGTAACAAGGATGATGACAGAAGTGTAGCACCTCCCTTGTGAGGAAAGGCTGAGGGAGCTTGGTCTCTTTAGCTTGGAGGAGGCTGAGGGGTGACCTCATTAATGTCTATAAATATGCAAAGGCTGGGTGTCAGGAGGATGGAGACAGGCTCTTCTCAATGTCATCTAGTGATAGGACAAGCGGTAATGGGTGCAAGCCGGAACATAGGAGGTTCCATATAAATATGAGAGGGAACTTCTTTGCAGTGAGGGTGACAGAGCTCTGGAACAGGCTGCCCAGGGGAGTTGTGGATTTTCCTTCACTGGAGACATTTAAAATCTGCCGGAATGTGTTCCTGTGTGACTTGGTCTAGGTGATCGTGCTGTTGCAGGAGGATTGGACTAGATGATTTTTCGATGTCCCTTCCAGTCCCTAATAATTCTATGATTTTCCTTAAAAAATTAAGCTCTGTAGTATAGCCTTAAAATGAAGGGCACCCAGCTGTGTCTGATGGTCTTTATTTCTTTTTGGTTTTTCTCTGTAGACAGCTTTGCTACAGAAGAGGTGGTGAATAAGCCATTCTGGAATTAGGGCCCTACTCACACAATAGGATTAACTTGAAGCTAGTTTGTCTCCACAGCTGACCAAATAAACAAAGCTTTAAGTGGTCCAAGTGTGCCCAGACATTTGTCTGCTACTCAAGCAGCTGTGTTTCAGTCCAAAAGAAGGGTAGAGTTAGATCTGTTTTGTTCATGTACATGGGAGCCGCATAGCTAATGCTGAAGAATGAAGAGAGCGGTGCTGCAGTGTGGACCTCCTCCAGCTTCACGCATCTGTTCAGCCCTCTTTAAGTGCTCCTCTGTGCTTGACTCCAAATCAAGCATCAGCTTGCAGGAAAGTGTTTCGATCAAATTAAGAAATGAGAGCATGTGGATTCTAATGTGGCAATATATCTGCTGGTTTTGTTTTGGTGATGTTCAGCTATAACCATTCACCAGTGGGATCAGGAAATAAGGACCAGTGCTGAGGCTGCAGCCTTGCGAGGGGTGGAATCCACAGAATACCAGCTCACTCATTATGCTTTTCATAGATTCATAAATCATTAAGTTTGAAGGAGACCTCCAAGATAATCAAGTCCAACCATCAACTCAGCCCCACCATGGCCACTAAACCACATTTCCTAGGCCACATACACATGTTCTGTGAACACCTCCAGGAACAGTGACACTACTACCTCCCTAGAGGTAGTAAATACTGCCCACTCCCTACAAAGAAGGTGCTTCTGGGTTTCTGCTTTCCCACTTGTCTTTGGACTGAGGTATGGGGTGTTCGCTATTTTCCACTGCAGTTATCTGGGCTTTGTGCTTTGAGCCTTGTGTTCAGTATTGCAAACAGGGAATTCGGTCATCGAGAAGGCTTTGTTTCTGTGCTCAGTATAGAAACACAACTGTTTCATGTCCATCCCTCTGGATTAGCTGTTGTATGTCTAAGTTGAGAGTTGCTACCTTTTGGTATATGGGTTGTTCCATGTTTGCTCAGAGGGGAAGGTAAGGGGCAGCCTTGTTGTGGACTCCTATTGCCTCATTGTTTAGCACTTCATTACCCCTTCTGTTTACCCCTCACCGCATGCACTGGCTATATTTTAAGTTTACCTGCACATTGACATCTGCCCCTACATCTAATGCTTTTATTTCTTTTTCTGTTTGCGCTCCCTTTTTCACGTGTTTGATGCGGGATATTGCATTTGGGGAATATGGTATCTTGGATCCTTAATTTCTGTTGTGACATGATGACTTTTGGCATGGCATTTTGTTGTTGTATTTAAACATCCCAGCATTCCGTTTGCCTTTTGCCTGCCTCTGCACATTGAGCAGATGTTGCCAGAGAGCTGTCTACAGCAACCCCCAGGACTTTTTCCTGTGTGGTTACAATTAATTTACAATTCAGCAGTGTGTGTTAGAGTAGCTGGAAATATTACTGCTGCTCTGTGCTACCCTACTTTTGGAATAAATGCATTTCATCAGCTGTCGTTCTGGTTCAGACTTCTCTCAGGTCAGAGCAGCTCCGGGTGGACCTGGCTGTGTTTGCGTTTAGCACAATGATTTCATCTCCTGTACTATGAATGTATGTTATCTACTAGGTAAGTGATCGAAACCTATTTGGTGGTGCTTAATATGTACAAACCGATGTCATCACTCTGGGTGCTTTCTCAAAAGCAGTAAACAAGTAGCAGGCTGTCTTGGTGGAGGTTCAAAAGAGTAAATGATCACTACAGCAAAAAACAATTGGTTGTTGCATCAAACTCTACAGGGCCTCTTCTTCCTATGCAGCATTTAAACAATCAACCTAGGGTTTGTGCTTCTTAGTCACAGAACACACATTCCAGCATCAAACGTTGACTGCCACTTATGTAGAAAGTAGGTATTTCTGAACTGTTCTTCAGGGGATGGTTTTCTTTTATTTGATAACCTTTTTCATGTTTGTTTTGGTTGTAGTGATGTGTCTGCTCTGAATTTCTCTTGTCTATTTCCTCCTGCCCTCAAATGCCAGTAGAAATGACTGCCACTGCCACCTTTACAGAGGACCCCTTTTGTCCCTACAGCCACACTCCCAGTTCTGTCACTTTGATTGCTGTGCAGATGAACAGTAATCTGGTGGGGCTGAGATACTCTGCATAAATTCTGGGCCAGCAGTTACTAAGTTTGATCCTACCCTCATCAGAGCTTGCTTTCATTGACTCTGTGAATATCTAGAAGTTTTTGCCAGGTAGCCCAGAGAATTTAGTGTAAACTGTGATAATTTCTAATGCCAATACCTAAAGTGTCTTCTGCAGCATCAGTTTGTCATTACTGGAAGTTGCAGCAAGCAGAAATGCACTTCATGGCTTTGCAAAAAGGGGACCGCATCTCCTTATATGGGATGGAGTTTAACAGGGCCAAGTGCAGGGTCCTATGTTTTGGTCACAATAACTCCCTGCAGCTACAGACTAGGATAAAGTTGGTTGGAGAGCAGCCTGGCAGAGGGGACTTGGGGACTCCTGACTGACAACTGGTTGAACAGGAGCCAGCAGTGTGCCCAGGTGGCACAAAAGGCCAATGGCTGGCTTGGATCAGCAATAGTGTGTCCAGCAGGACTAGGGATGTAATTCTCCCCCTGTACTGGGCACTGGTGAGGCCTCCCCTCAAGTACTTGGGGCAATTCTGGGCCCCTCACTTCAAGAAAGAGATAGAAGTGCTGAAGCCGGTCCAGAGAAGCAATGAGGCTGGGGAAGGGACTGGAGGGAAAAGCTGATGAGGAGAGACTGAGGGAGCTGGGAGTGTTTAGCCTGGAGAAAAGGAGACTCGGGGAGGTCCTCCCTCTCTACAACTCCCTGAAGGGAGTTTGCAGTCAGGTGGGGATTGGGTTCTTCTCCCAGTCAACCAGCGACAGGATGAGACGGCAGGGCCTGAAGCTGCCAGGGAAGGGTTAGGTTGGATGTTAGGAAAGCCTTTGTCGTGGAAAGGGTGATCAGGCACTAGAATGGACTTCCTAGAGCAGTGGTGGCTTCCCCCTCCCTGGAGGTGTTTGAGAACAGACTGGTTGTGGCCCTTAGTGCCCTGGTCTAGGTAATTGTGGTGATGTTAGGTCCTGGTCTGGGCTGGATGACCTCAGAGGGCCTTTCCAGCCTCAATAATTCTGTGATTCCATAAAGGATGTCAAAATACTTGGTTACCATGGTGATCTACCTTGCCATTTTCCTAAAAAGACCCACTAGGTTCTGGGAGACTTTGTGAAAAGATGAGTTCCATCTCTTATTTTACCCTCATTTCTATGTTGTTTGCCTGAGGACACCAAGGAGGTTTTGTTTACTGAGAATACTTTCTCTCTAAGCCTCATCTGAGGACATGCCTGTCTATAAGGATGCGGCACCGAAATTCACATTTTGGTTTTCAAATAGGAAGATTAAATTCAAGCGTGGATTACTTAAAATGTGGATTAATGTGAGTTAATACTGTGTAGTGATTCTTCATCACTATGATGCTAACTGAGCGTAAGGGTTTGCTGATGGGACAAATACTTGCCAGTTGGCATATCCAAGCCTAGGTGGCTTTCTCTTCACTGCTTGCCTCTGCTGACTGCCCTTTGGTTGGAACCAAAGCTGTGTGTGTCTGCAGGCACCTCTTACCTCACCTGCAGTGGTGCCTCTTCGCAAGCTAAGTTAAACATCTGATTCCACCACCCAATCAAGCAGGCTTTTTTACCCTCTTCCAGTTCTCATTTACGACTTTTTAGGTTATGCTGCTAAAAGCATGTTTTGACCTGATAAATCCCAAGAAAAATAAGTGTTAGGGCTGAAATTGTGGATCTCTGTTACCCAGTTCCTGAAACACTCTGAATACTGCGTGTGGCACTGAGTGATGAGATGTAATTTCAGTTCTAATGCAGATTTTTTTTGTCTGGTGAAGCAAAATAGTTATTTCAGTTTGGCAGTCTTTTTTTTTTTTTTTTACCCAGTTTTACTTTGGAACTTATGATTGATGTGCTTGACAATCTATTGAAGTTTTTCACACCCCCACTCCCCCGTGCTGTGTGTGATTCCATTATGCTGTCCCTGGATTTACCCCAGGCTGCATACTGGCAGCATTCATGGTGGGTTTTCTTGACAGCCTGCTCTGCAAGTTGGAGAACACAGGGTTTCCAACTTCAGTGTTGCCTCTGAAACAATAAATGTGTCCTAATGTCTTATCTACAAGCACACTAACAACACAAGTGTTTTCTGAACGGGACAAGTACAGTGAGTTAGCCAAAGGTGGTAACGGTGTATTGATTATGGGAAAATACAGTTGTCCCCTGAAGGGAGTGCCTGTAGTACTCCACTAGTGAGATTCCAGGATCTTCAGAAACCATCCAGAAATTGCCTTGTGGGGAGAAAGAAATGTGTGCAGGCTGCAGGGTGGTATTAATTCTATTTTGATAAATGTCTAGCCTGAGGGGAGACCTTATTGCTCTCTACATCTGCCTAGAAGGAGGTTGTGGCAAGGCTGGTGCTGGTCTCTTCTTTCAAATTATCAATGATAGGGCAAGGGAAAATGGCCTGAAGTTGCATCAGGGGAGGTTTTAGATTGGATATTAGGAAGAAGTTCTTCCCTGAGACAGTGATTGGGCACTGAAACAGGCTTCCCAGGGAGGTGTTGGGGTCACCATCCCTGGAGGTGTTTAAAAAATGAGTAGCTAGAGTACTTGAGACCATAGTGTAGGGGTTAGGGAGATGCTGGCATGGGAGTTGGACTTGATGATCCTGGAGGTCCTTTCTGGCCATGATGATTCTATGATTGCTAATACTGTTAAAATTGTCCTTTAAAATCCCCTTAAAAAGTGACTGAACTTCTGGCAGCACAGGTGTAAGATTTGTAGTAGGGCTGTGGAACAAACCTGAGGAGAAAACAAACCACTTTTGCTAAAGTGATTTTTGCTAGGTTGTTAAATTTCTTCATCAGAGTGGGTGTGGGGTTGTACAAGGGTTTGTGTTAGCTGATGGAGAGGGAGGTGACCTCTGAAGATGTTAATTGAGATGCAGATAGCTATTTTGTCTCTTGAATCATAGAATCATAGAATGTATTGTGTTTGAAAGGAACTCTAAAGGTCATCTAGTCCTGCGCCCCTACAAGCAGGGACACCTCTAACTAGAACAGATTGTTCACAGGCATATCAAGCCTGACCTTGGGTGTTTTTCATGCCATGCTAGATGAAGACTGAGTTATCCCCAGCAGCACAGACAGGCAGAGATGACAGGTTCTGTCTGAATTAGTAAAATCTGCTTAAGCTGCTGCAGAGCTGCACTCTAAGATCCCAGACTTCAGTTTGGGGAGCATAAATACAAGAAAACTCGTGGAACCCCACTCAACTACTGCTCCAGAACACTGGAGCAATCTGAAGCAGTGAAGCTTGATGAGTTTGCAGGATTTCTCAAGCATTTTCAGGAAAGGGCAGGGGTGAAATGGTGGTCATGCATTAGTGATGCCATGTGCCTCTAATCTGGATTACTGAGTTTATTAGCACACTCATTGCATAATGAAATGATCGTGGAGCCAGCTTCTGTAGGATCTTGAAGACTTGAAAAATAGTGGAAGGAAATAGAGACCTTCTGCACCTGTGACAGGATCTGTGCTCTTTCTCCATCAATCCAGGCAGCATTACCTTTTATTGCTGCTCCTTCTTGAAATGATTTCAGAGAGATAGTGAGAGACTGTAGGTGAAGCATGCTGGATGTAGTGAAACTGCTCAATATCAGGTTCCCCCCCCCCCCAAACTAGTAAGCATTAGGTCAATAGAAAATGTTCTTTGTGTGTTCTCCAAACTGTTGGCTGCTTTTAAAAGATTCTGAGACAATGTGGAGCCTTTCCTGAAGCAAATTCAGGAGATGGAAGCTTTACAGTTTGTGAAACAACTTCCCTTGCCTTACATCAATACAAAACCCAAATCACATGTCTGCCCATTTTGAGTGAAGTTATTGAGGGGCTGATTCAAATGAAGTTCTTCTAACCTTTCCTCAAAAGCTACTTTTTTTCTTTAAGTAAATTTGTGCATGTCTGTGTTTAAGATGGAGCTTATTTTTTCCTCATATTAAACTACATTTGAAAAAGCTGCTATGAAAGGAAGGATGTGAATGTGACCCTAATAATATCAATGTTCCTGCAGCGTATCAGTAGTATTTATGGCCAGCCTCTCTATGAACCATAAGTGCCAAATCGAATCTGCAGGCTAACAGCACTGTTGGTGCTTTTCCTTAAATGAACATGTGGGAGGATGAAGGAAATGTGTCTCTGTATTTGTTACTAAAATAGAAAAAGCTATGGGAAAAAAAAAAATCTCTGGAGATGTGCAATTGCCACAGAACAAACTCGCTAAAGGAAAAACGGACCCACAGTAACAAAGAGGTATCTAGTGAGTTTTGCTGACAGTGCTGTCATTCAGGTCCAGTGCTGGCCAGTATGCCAGGAGGACCCCCAGTGCAGGGCAGGAGGATGAGCAAATACCTGTTGAAATACTTTTTGTTTTAGCTTGTATGAGCAGGCATTATGCTTTATATTGCTTAGTGATTAATTTCACCCTGTGAGGTAGGAGAGGACATGCAAGAGCCATGACTGTCTCTTGTGCACAGTCCTTTCTCAAGAGTTCGGTGGGTGTTGGGCTGTGCAGATCCTAGTAGTGGTTGAGGCTGTGCTTGCAGGGTGAGATCGTTGTATTAGCAGCACCTCTGATGCTGAGGGTACTCAGCAATGAGAAAATCGGGTCCAGAGGAGAGCAACGAGACTGGGGAAGGGGCTGGAGAGAAAAGTCTGGTGAGGAGAGGCTGAAGGAGCCTGGCAAGAGGAGACTCGGGGGGGGCCTTCTCTCTCTCTACAACTCCCTGAAGGGAGGTTGCAGTCAGGTGGAGTTGGGCTCTTCTCCCAGGCAACCAGAGACAGCATGAGAGGGCAGGGCCTGAAGTTGCCAGGGGAGGGTTAGGTTGGATGTTGGGATGGCCTTCCTCATGGAAGGGGTGATCAGAGCCTGGAATGGACTGCTCAGGACAGTGGTGGAGTTACCATCCCTGGAAGTGTTTAAGGACAAACTGGTCCTTAGTGCCCTGGTGTGGCTAATGTGGTGATGTTAGGCCATGGGCTGGGCTGGATGAGCTCAGAGGGCTTTTCCAGCCTCAATAATTCTGTGACTCTGTGTGAAAATCGCTCCTGCTTGTAGTGTAGAGGTGCTGCAGGAATTAATAACCTTAGAAGGTTTGGAACTTCATATACTTATTTGGTTTTATTCATATCGTCAAGAGACCCTGGGTGATCTATGAATCCTCACTCAGCCAGAAAATTACCTTCCTGTGCCAATATGTGAGACAGCAAAATCAGCCTCAAATATATATATTTAATTTTTCTTTTTAAAGTGCATCAAGATTGCTACTCCAGTTTTTTCTAGTCTGGAAGCCTCAAGTTTATTTTCTAGGTGACCTTGCTCAGGTTTTGTCTCTTTTTATCAGCTCTGTGTTTTGTTAAGTGTGGACAGTACTGGCCTCAATCTCAGAGGGATGCAAGTACATGGACACCCTTAGACCAATCCAGGTAACAACAGCCCCTACACGAGCTGTGTGGTTCTTCCTGATATGTCCTCCTGTCCTGCTGAGCTCTGTTCCTGCTTTACACTCTAAGCCACTGTTGTCTTCACTGAAGCTGTCTGGGAATTAAATGCCTGGAGTTGCAAAGGAGGCTTTTGGAGCATCATATTGGTGTTTGATGTAAAGCTGGGGGCTCTCTTACTGTGTAGTGGTTTAATAGATGATTTACTGTATTACTGCAGATAAAAACCTGTTTAGTACTTCCATGAATTAGTGATAGCTGCTGCATGTGAGTAATTGCCATAATTGTCATAAGGATGCTAAAATGACTCTGAGGGAGAGGTTTGTTTCCACAAGACACCCAGCAAACCTTCAGTTCTTTCTGGCTGTTGAATCAAAGTATCACACTACCATTTTCTTCCTTCATGTTTTCAGCCATGCAGTGCTTTTACATAGAGAATAAACACTCTTGTTCACAATTAATAGATAATGATGTTTTGGACATCAGACATCTTGTGTTTATGTGTGTCTCTTTTGTTACTAGCCATAGAAAATGCACGTGTTAAAGAATAACCTTACAGAGCCGGGGGTAGGTCATGTCACATCACTGACTGACTCTGTCTTGGCTGGTGTGTGCCATGTGAAGGTTGTCATCCTTCAGCATATTCCCACATGACCTTGAATTCTTGGTGATATTTCAAAAGAAGCTTTTTCCTGTTCAATTCCCCTCCTTCAGCAAATTTTGGAAACCTGAATCAAACTCCTGTAGCCCTTCCTAATGATGCTGTATGGAATCATCCCTGCTGTCTGTGTTAATGGTTGCAGCCATGACTGTAAATGGCTCAGGAGGCCCAGGGGCCAGCTGGGTCTGTTGGAGTCACAGTCACTGAGGGCAGACCAAGCTAAAATGATTAAACACAAGNGTGTTACTAAAATAGAAAAAGCTATGGGAAAAAAAAAATCTCTGGAGATGTGCAATTGCCACAGAACAAACTCGCTAAAGGAAAAACGGACCCACAGTAACAAAGAGGTATCTAGTGAGTTTTGCTGACAGTGCTGTCATTCAGGTCCAGTGCTGGCCAGTATGCCAGGAGGACCCCCAGTGCAGGGCAGGAGGATGAGCAAATACCTGTTGAAATACTTTTTGTTTTAGCTTGTATGAGCAGGCATTATGCTTTATATTGCTTAGTGATTAATTTCACCCTGTGAGGTAGGAGAGGACATGCAAGAGCCATGACTGTCTCTTGTGCACAGTCCTTTCTCAAGAGTTCGGTGGGTGTTGGGCTGTGCAGATCCTAGTAGTGGTTGAGGCTGTGCTTGCAGGGTGAGATCGTTGTATTAGCAGCACCTCTGATGCTGAGGGTACTCAGCAATGAGAAAATCGGGTCCAGAGGAGAGCAACGAGACTGGGGAAGGGGCTGGAGAGAAAAGTCTGGTGAGGAGAGGCTGAAGGAGCCTGGCAAGAGGAGACTCGGGGGGGGCCTTCTCTCTCTCTACAACTCCCTGAAGGGAGGTTGCAGTCAGGTGGAGTTGGGCTCTTCTCCCAGGCAACCAGAGACAGCATGAGAGGGCAGGGCCTGAAGTTGCCAGGGCAGTGTTAGGTTGGATGTTGGGATGGCCTTCCTCATGGAAGGGGTGATCAGAGCCTGGAATGGACTGCTCAGGACAGTGGTGGAGTTACCATCCCTGGAAGTGTTTAAGGACAAACTGGTCCTTAGTGCCCTGGTGTGGCTAATGTGGTGATGTTAGGCCATGGGCTGGGCTGGATGAGCTCAGAGGGCTTTTCCAGCCTCAATAATTCTGTGACTCTGTGTGAAAATCGCTCCTGCTTGTAGTGTAGAGGTGCTGCAGGAATTAATAACCTTAGAAGGTTTGGAACTTCATATACTTATTTGGTTTTATTCATATCGTCAAGAGACCCTGGGTGATCTATGAATCCTCACTCAGCCAGAAAATTACCTTCCTGTGCCAATATGTGAGACAGCAAAATCAGCCTCAAATATATATATTTAATTTTTCTTTTTAAAGTGCATCAAGATTGCTACTCCAGTTTTTTCTAGTCTGGAAGCCTCAAGTTTATTTTCTAGGTGACCTTGCTCAGGTTTTGTCTCTTTTTATCAGCTCTGTGTTTTGTTAAGTGTGGACAGTACTGGCCTCAATCTCAGAGGGATGCAAGTACATGGACACCCTTAGACCAATCCAGGTAACAACAGCCCCTACACGAGCTGTGTGGTTCTTCCTGATATGTCCTCCTGTCCTGCTGAGCTCTGTTCCTGCTTTACACTCTAAGCCACTGTTGTCTTCACTGAAGCTGTCTGGGAATTAAATGCCTGGAGTTGCAAAGGAGGCTTTTGGAGCATCATATTGGTGTTTGATGTAAAGCTGGGGGCTCTCTTACTGTGTAGTGGTTTAATAGATGATTTACTGTATTACTGCAGATAAAAACCTGTTTAGTACTTCCATGAATTAGTGATAGCTGCTGCATGTGAGTAATTGCCATAATTGTCATAAGGATGCTAAAATGACTCTGAGGGAGAGGTTTGTTTCCACAAGACACCCAGCAAACCTTCAGTTCTTTCTGGCTGTTGAATCAAAGTATCACACTACCATTTTCTTCCTTCATGTTTTCAGCCATGCAGTGCTTTTACATAGAGAATAAACACTCTTGTTCACAATTAATAGATAATGATGTTTTGGACATCAGACATCTTGTGTTTATGTGTGTCTCTTTTGTTACTAGCCATAGAAAATGCACGTGTTAAAGAATAACCTTACAGAGCCGGGGGGTAGGTCATGTCACATCACTGACTGACTCTGTCTTGGCTGGTGTGTGCCATGTGAAGGTTGTCATCCTTCAGCATATTCCCACATGACCTTGAATTCTTGGTGATATTTCAAAAGAAGCTTTTTCCTGTTCAATTCCCCTCCTTCAGCAAATTTTGGAAACCTGAATCAAACTCCTGTAGCCCTTCCTAATGATGCTGTATGGAATCATCCCTGCTGTCTGTGTTAATGGTTGCAGCCATGACTGTAAATGGCTCAGGAGGCCCAGGGGCCAGCTGGGTCTGTTGGAGTCACAGTCACTGAGGGCAGACCAAACTAAAATGATTAAACACAAGTAGCCAGAAAAGCGGTTTCCTAAAGTGTTATCTCTGGCTGGATCACTGGCTGGCACAGAGGAGGCAGGAAGGAAGGAGATCTATAAAAGAAGTGGTTAGCAGATCAAGAGAGGTTCTTCTACCCCTCTACTCTGCACTGGTGAGACCACACCTGGAGTATTGTGTCCAGTTCTGGACTCCTCAGTTCAAGAGGGATGTGGAGCTTCTGGAGAGAGTTCAGTGTAGGGCAATGAAGATGATAAAGGAGGTGGAGCACCTCCCTTATGAAGAGAGGCTGAGGGAGCTGGATCTCTTTAGCTTGGAGGAGACTGAGGGGTGACCTCATTAATGTCTATAAATATGTGAGGGGTGGGTGTTGGGAGGATGGAGCTGGTCTGTTCTCAGTGTCATGTAGTGATAGGATGAGGGGCAATGGTTGTAAGCTGGAACATAGAAGGTTCCACATCAACCTGAGAAGGAACTTCTTCACAGTGAGGGTGATGGAGCACTGGAACGGGCTGCCCAGGGGAGCTGTGGAGTCTTCCTCACTGCAGATATTCAAGACCCAACTGGATAGGTTCCTGTGTGACTTGGTTTAGGTGATCCTGCTGTTGCAGGCAGATTGGACTAGATGATCTTTCGAGATCCCTTCCAATCCATAATGATTCTATGATTCTAAGTGTGGGGCAGGGAGGGATTCATGGGGCTGTGTAAGGGGGAAGCATAATGCAGCGAAGACAAGAGATCTTGTAGGAAATTCAGTGGATTGCTGTGGCTTCCTCCACTGCTGCTTCTGTCACCAACAGTACAAGTTTAGGATTCAGAAGCCTTATCACTGGAGAGGGCCATCTGCATATGCTGCCCTGTGAAGTTCCTCTTTAGAAATTAAGAGATTTGTGGGTTTTATTAATAAGCTCATAAAGAAGATCCATGGATTTTCTTAGAATCATGAAGAATGTTCTTCACACTTTACTTTTCTCCATCTCATCCAACAGAAGAAAAAAAAAATCAAATATGCAGTGTAATTTGTCAAGAGAGGTACATGGATCATCTTGGTTTGGGGTGAATTGGGTTTTTTCCCCCTGCTGTGAGTGCAATCTGGATCTATAATCATGGAATGCCTTAGGTTGGAAGAGACCTCAGAGCTCATCTACTCCAACCCCCTACCGTGGACAGCAATGCCTCTCAACCAGGGAGGTGGCAGCCACAACTACTCTGAGCAATCAGTTCCAAAGTCTCTCCACCCTTGCACCAAAGAACTTGTCTAGTCTGAAACTCCTCTTCTGTAGTTTCAAACCATTCCCCCTTGTCCTATTGCTGGATCCCCTTAGGAAAAGTTCCTCCATATTCTTCCTGTAGGTTCCCTTCAGGTACTGGAAGGTGTCTCTAATGTCTTCCAGGACTCTTCTCTTCCCTAGGCTGAGTAACCCCAGCTCCTTTAGCCTGTCCTCAAAGCAAAAGTGCTGTGACACTTGGATCATCTTTGTGGCCTCCTCTTGTGATTTGGGAGGAGAGACCAACCCCCACCTCTCTACACCCTCCTTTCAGTAGTTGTAGACAGCAGTATGTTCTCCCCTCAGCCTCTTTTTCTCCAGACTAAACAGCTCCCTCAGCTGCTCCTCATAAGATCTTGCCTCCAGGCCCTTCACTAGCGTTGTTGCTCTTCTTCAGACCCACTCCAGCACCTCAGTGTCCTTGTATTGAGATGCCCTAAACTGAACCCAGCACTTGAGATAAGGCCTTTCTAGTGCCTAGTTCTAGGGGCAGGATCACCTCTCTAGTCTTGCTGGCCACACTATTTCTGATGCAGGCTAGGATGCTGTTGACCACCTTGGCCATCTGGGCACATTGCTGGCCCCTGTTCTTATGTTTCTGAAAAACTGAGCTTGAAATGCAGAGATCTGCCATCAGCCTCGTGGTGTAGTCACTGTGTAGATGACCTGGTGGTCATACTGATTACTTCAGTGTAAGCCGTGTTGATCCTGCAGGTCTGCAGGCTTGTATCTAGTGGGCTTCCCCAGGGGTTGGTACTGGGACCAGTACTATTGAATCTAGTCATTAATGACTGGATGAGGGTTTAGAGTGCACTACAACAAGCTTGCTGATGACACAAAGCTTGGAGGAGTGGCTGACACTCCAGCAGGCTGTGCTGCCGTTCAGTGGGACCTGGACAGCTGGGCAAGGAGAAATTTGATGAAGTTTAACAAGTGCAAGTGTAGAGTCTTGCATCTGGGCAAGAACAACTCTGGATGCCAATATAGGTTGCAGACCAAGCTGTTGGAGAGCACTGTAGGAGAAAGGGACCTGGGGGTCCTGGTGGACAGCAGGATGACCACGAGCCAACAATGTACCCTTGTGGCTAAGAAGGCCAACAGCATCCTGAGGTGGATCAAAAGTGAGGTGGCTAGCAGATTGATTGAGGTTATTTTCCCCCTCTACTCTGCCCTGGTGAGACCACATCTGGAATTTTGTGTCCAGTTCTGGGCCCCTCACTGCAAGAAGGACACAGAACTGCTGGAAAGAGTCCAGCACAGAGCCACAAAGAGTTGACCAAAATGCACTATTAGGTGAACTAGAAATATTTACCCCATTGACCTAGTGAGACCACATCTGGAGTGTTGTGTCCAGTTCTGGGCCCCTCAGTTCAAGAGGGACAAGATGCTGCTGGAGGGAGTCCAGCATAGAGCAAAGAGGATGATGAAGGAAGTGGAACACCTTCCTTGTGAGGAAAGGCTGAGGGAGCTGGGTCTCTTGAGCTTGGAAAAAAGGAGGCTGAGGGGTGACCTCATTCATTTTTATAAATATGTGAAGGGTTAGTGTCAGGAAGATGGAGCCAGGTTCTTCTCAGTGTCGTCTAATGATAGAGCAAGGGGCAATGGGTGTAAGCTGGAGCATAGGAGGTTCCATATAAATATCAGAAGGAACTTCTTCACAGTGAGGGTGACAGAGTGCTGGAAAGGGACTGCTCAGGGAGGTTGTGGACTCTCCTCTGGAAACGTTTAAAACTACTGGATATGTTCCTGTGCAACTCTTGTCTGGGTGATACTGGTGTGGCAGGGGAATTGGACTAGATGATCTTTCAAGGTCCCTTGCAATTCCTGACGTTCTGTGATTCTGTGAATTGTAATGCAGGTGGGTAGGAGCAGCTCAGCTCACTATGGCATCAGCCTGTGCAGTCTGGAGACCCGTGGGAATTGATTTATCCAGTTCATGTCTATAAACTCCTCAAAAATATCTAAAAATAGCTTTAAACCACAAAATGGGTAGAGCTCTTTGAAAGCCATTACATTAATAGGCAGAAGACTCTTGAGTGTGCTGGCATCTCTCTAGGCTTTCATAAACAAACTTGATGACTTATTTTTGCCTCTGAGTAGCATGCAGCCTAATATCCATAAGTTTATAATTGCAGGGAGTTGACTGTTTTTTAAGCAACATGATGAAGAGACTAATAAAAATACTATAGAAAAAGAATTTGATGAGAACAGGGAGACGATGTCTTCAGTGACTCAGATGTGATGTTTTAGAGATCTTTCAATGAGAGAGCTGATGAAATTTGTGTTCCTGTGTATGATACTCTTCAGCCTCATGCACAGTAGGATTTAAATTGATGGAGGGATTTAAATGACACGTGGACCTGGTGCTTAGGGATATGGTTTAGTGGTAACCTGCAGAGCTGGATTGAAGGCTAGGCTTAATGACTTTAAAAGTCTCTTCCAACCAAAGAGATTCTGTGAGCACTGAATACTCAGCAAAGAAAATAAACTGCAGATTTTTTGAACAGCTGGTAGTAGTGAAGGGCTATGACTGTGTCCAAATAGTAATAAAAATGGTGCAGTTGACTATTCTGTCCTTCAATGTCTCCAGGGATGGCGACTCCACCAGTGTCCTGGGCAGCCCATTCCAGGCTCTGATCACCCTTTCTATGAGGAAGGCCTTCCCAATATCCAACCTAACCCTCCCCTGGCAGCTTCAGGCCCTGCCTTCTCATGCTGTCTCTGGTTGCCTGGGAGAAGAGCCCAACCCCCACCTGACTTCAACCTCCCTTCAGGTAGATGTAGAGAGGGAGAAGGTCCTCCTGAGTCGCCTCTTAGGCAGCTGAATTTGTCAGAGAATTTTCTTCTCAATGTTCTCTTCCAGATTTTTTTTTTTTTTTTAGATTTTGGAAACGGAAATGAAGAAAGAGGATTCTGTGTTTGTCATTCTTGGACAAGTAATTGTGGTGTGAAATTATTCCCCCAAAAATATTAATCTAAAAATGAGTTCATGAGCCATCTCATTTTGCTCCTCCTAGGAGTGGAATCTCCTGCTGTTCCACCCTGTTTCCTGTAGTTTGTTTTTCTGCTAGAAGTGGAAAACTTTGTCCTTGTTTTGAGCAGCACCATGTTGGAGTTAGGAACTAAAACTAATTTTCCATGTGTCTGTACGCATGGAAAGAGGGACCTGTGATGTTGTGAGATGCTGTTCAAGCTGTGCTTGACAAGGCATATGCTTTGTGGGAGTGAAATGGAGATGCTCCTAGGGTGTGGAAACAGTGCTGTATGTTTTTTTAATGTGCTGTTAGCCAAGGGTGCTGGGCAAGTTGCCTCTTGTTTAGTGAACTTGCCAAAGAAGTGGGAAGCGTGTCAAGAGGAGGCCATGAAAGTGCTCAAAGGGCTTGAGCACCTATGCTGTGGGGACAGGCTGAGAGAGTTGGGGCTGCTCAGTCTGAAGAGAAGACTCTGGGGGGACCTTATAGTGACCTTCCCATCCCTGAAAGAGGCCTCAAAGAAGTCTGGGCAAGACTGTTCACAAGGACAGGAAATTATACTGTGAGGGATCATGATTTGAAGCTGGAAAAGGGGAGATTTGGACAGGAGGGAAAAGTTATTGAATTTGAGGGTGGGGGATCCCTGAAACAGGCTGCCCAGAGAGGTGATGGAGGTCCCATCCTGGAAGCCATTCAAGGTCAGGCTGGATGGGGCTCTGGGCAATGTGACCTCGTGAGAGATGGCCCTGCTTGTTGTAGGGAGATTGAACCAGATGACCTTTAGAGGTCTCTTCCAACCCAACACTTTCTAGGATTCAATGATTTATGATTCTGAATTTACTTTCAAGAATTTGTCCTATTTTTCTATGCCCTTACACTATTCCAGAAAAGGGACACAAGAAGTTTTTCCCTCAAGGCAGGGGTTTTTCAATACTAGCTGTTGATTGGTAGCTTTACATTCAAGGTAGGCAAATTCAGGCATCTTTTGATGGCCTTATCTGAGTAAAAAGCTGATTTCACAAACTGAAAATCTTGAGTCATTCGTCGCTTCCGTAAGGCACCGTCATCATGATTAATGCTGTCTTCCTTTGAGGTTTGTGGAACGTGCATGCAGAGGCTCAAGTGCTGCCTAGGTGGCTTTTTGACACATGAGTAGAAATCAGGCTTTTAATAGAAATTGTTTCTGTGTTAATTTGGTAGTTTGGCAGCTAAAGCAACCTGCTTATGTAGACCAGACCTTAGAATCACAGGATGGTAGGGGTTGGAAGGAACCTATGGAGATCATCTGGTCCAAACCCCCAATACCTTGAACCTGAGCTTATCCTACTGAAACCATTCAGCTCTTGTGATGCTGTGCCGTTTTTCAAACAATCTTTATTTACATCTTCACATACCTAGTTGTTATATGAAGGATATGTGACCTTACCAGCTTGCCTCAAGGTGTCTTTCCTGTCTTCCACCATCTCATGCCTGACTGATGTGTCTGCTGTTGTCACACAGCCATGCAAAGGACTTTCAGGTTTTGTACCAAGGGACACGGCAGGTGCAAAGGGGTGGAATGAGCAGTTGATGATCATCTTTGCATCATTGGCACTTGACTTACTCTTGATGCACTTTACGTTCTAAGTTGTTTGGTTTTTTTCTGATAATTACTACTGGAAACAAACAGTCCTGCTGAGATGTACTTGTTTTACAGCCATGCTATGTCTGTCCTAACTGCATGTTACCACTTTGGGATTAATTCTGAGTATTGACATTCAGTTTCTCGTTTTGAATACTAATTTATCTTTTAATATTAGAGCTGCATAAATTTTATTTATGACAGAGAAGTTCATTTGACTAAAGATGGATAAATAGTTTGCTTTACCAACTGGTTTTTATTGTTTTAAAGCCAAATAGATTTTTTTTTTAATTTGGCTAAGGAACACTGGACCTGAAATGCTGCATTCTTTGCCCCTGTCTGCAGGGAGTAAATACAGCACCTTTGGGTGAGGCCAGTCTGCTGAGAATGAATAGCCATTTCATTCATCTGGCTTTTGTCATTTGTTTATACTTGAGGTTTTGGGGCTTTTTTAACTAAACATTGCAGGACCTTTTTCTGCAGCTCTTCTAATAGCTTGTGAGCAGCTCAATAGTATTGCCTAGTGCTTAGAATAGCAGACAGAAATACAGACAGTTTTGTAGTGCTAGCTGCTACCAAGTAGACTTCTGCTTGTATTTTTTTCCCAATAAATGAGAAGTTACTGGTTTGTCATTCAGGTGTACATTAATTCCTGTGTTGGCAATACAACCATTGCAGTATGCCTCACATGGAAGGCTTTCTGATGTGACTGTAGCTACTCGATAAGCTCATGTGTTAGAGCAAGATCACCCCAAGCTTGCTATATGTTTGACTCCACAGAGAGGATGGCTGTGACTGCGTAGGGCTGTTGCTACAGCACAGGAGTGGGTGACTGCACTGGGTTGTATTCCTAATTGTGAGCAGTCTAGACCTGATTTCACCTAATGGATCTAATTGGTTGCTCCTGATTTTGTCTTTTCATTGAACATTGTCCCCACTGGAAATGTTTGACTTACTAATGCTTATGACTTCCTTTAAAGTTGTGTATGCCATCTGCTACAACATCCTGAGCTAAATAATAGACTTGGCTTTGTGAGCGTTGGCCTTGTCATAGACAATCTGAAATGTGTGGTCTGAGAGCAAACTTCCACACTCTTTGTCATGCTCCAGCAAGCTTTAACAGTCTTTATAAAACTAAAAACTTTGACTTTTCACCTCTTTTCTTTTTTTACAGTGATATACAGCAAGCCCAAGGGCTATAGAATATAGGAAGCACAGGAGGAGGTGCCATTAGCTTTCCCAGTCATTCCTTTTTACTGCTTTCAAATTGTGCCTTGACAGTCCATGGGCATTTCTAGATGTAGAATTTTATGTATTAAAATATATAACATTAAATACCTTTTGAAAACACTAATATTTGTTTTTCTTCACAGAATAAGAGACCACACAAAGTCTGAGGGACTGAGAGTACGGGACAATGCTGCTGAAAGGGGTCTGAGCTGCAGAGAATGCTTTGTGCCACAGTTACCCAGGTAAGAGTACAGGCTACAAAGAAATTTCTGCACCCTGAATGAACCACAGCTGTTGGTGCTTGTTGCTCCACTACTTGTCAACCTGAGCAAAGGAAACTTCTCAGTGCCAGATTAAAATCACACTCTGCTTTTCGTTGTTGGATCTACATGGCACTTGCAGACTGACTCTTTCCAAAGCCTTTTGTGGTTTATCTTTAATTGTAACCAACTGCTAAATTTCAAGTGATCTGTCTTTAAATGTTACACCAGTTTATATCATGAGGTAGGCTGGACACTGTAGTGTATGTTTGCAAAAGTCTTTTGTGCGCAGGAAAGATGTAGTCTCGATAAATAAGGTTTTGCACTACATTGATGGAAGTAGTTCTGAGAGTTGCTTCAGACTGTTGTTCCAGTGGACTTGTTTGCGGATAGAATCATAAAATGTATTGAGTTGGAAGTGGCCTCTAAAGGTCATCTAGTCCAACCCCAGTACAACAAGCAGGGACATCTCTAACAAGAACAGATTGCTCAGAGCCCCATTCAGCCTGACCTTGAATTTTTCCAGGGATGGGGCCTCTACCACCTCTCTGGGCAGCCTGTTGTAAGGGTTCACCACTCGCAGATTAAAGAACCTGTCCAGCCTAAATCTCCCCTTTTCTGTTGGGTTTCAGAAGCCAAAAGCAGATGGGTAGAGGCACCCATCATTGCTTTGTACAGCAGTGTATAATGAAACAATGCCATTTTTTTCAGGATGTTTGGATAGGAAATACAAAATTTTCTGGTATTTTGTAGGTTATTTTTGTGGATTGGTTTTGGTTGGTTTGGGGGTTTTTTCTATAAATGAAATTTTGAGAATTTAAAATCTTCATTTTGGTGGATCTCAATTCAGTGCTGTTTAGCTATGTGCTTATGCTAGAGAAAGATGTTAAAGTGATAAATCTCTGCCTTATGTGATGGAATCATAGAATCATTATGGATTGGAAGGGATCTCGAAAGATCATCCAGTCCAATCCACCTGCAACAGCAGGATCACCTAAACCAAGTCACACAGGAACCTATCCAGTCGGGTCTTGAATATCTCCAGTGAGGGAGACTCCACAGCTCCCCTGGGCAGCCCGTTCCAGTGCTGTCACCCTCACTGGGAAGAAGTTCCTTCTCAGGTTGATGTGGAACCTTCCATGTTCCAGCTTACAACCACTGCCCCTCATCCTATCACTACATGAACATCACCGAGAACAGACCAGCTCCATCCTCCCAACACCCACCCCTCACATATTTATAGACATTAATGAGGTCACCCCTCAATTTCCTCCAAGCTAAAGAGACCCAGCTCCCTTGGCCTCTCCTCATAAGGGAGGTGCTCCACCTCCTTTATTATCTTCGTTGCCCTACGCTGAACCGTCTCCAGCAGCATCACATCCCTCTTGAACTGAGGGGCAGCACAGTCTGCAGGGGTGTCGGCAACACCACCCAGCTTTGTGTCATCAGCAAACTTGCTGACAGTGCATGCCAATCCCTCATCCAAGTCATCAATGAATAGATTGAACAGGACTGGTCCCAGCACCGATCTTTCAAAAGCTGGGAGCCATCACAAGCCAACAGCACTAGCTGTTGTATATAGCCCTGGAAAATAAAGGAATACTTCACAATCTTATGATTTTATTTATTTCTGTGAGACAGAAGCTAACTTTCATGCTAGTACCAGCTGCCAAGTGGGAGTAGAGAAACAAAGCAAACAAACAGCAAAGAAAAGTAGGAGGAATAATGGTGATAGTCTAAAATCTGACATGTTAGGAGACCAGTGTGAAGAATAGCAAACTCCTGTCACAGGATGTTTTGTGTAGCAACGGGACTCTCATCTTTAAGTGGCCTTTAGTGTAACTGAAGCATTTGTTTCCTGTATGAGATAAAGAGCTGTTGTACTCTAAATGTATTTTAATCTCTGTCTAACTTGCACTAATAGTTAAAAATAATTAGATGAAGGAAATGGTAGTTAAATCTATTGCTCCTGAAAGTGTTTCCCCTTGCATAGAATTATTGAGGCTGGAAAAGCCCTCTGAGCTCATCCAGCCCAGCCCTTGACCTAACATCACCACATTCGCTAGATCAGGGCACTAAGTGCCAGAGTGAGTCTGGCCTTAATTCCAGAGATGGGGACTCCTCCACAGCCCTGGGCAGTCTAGTCCAGGGTCTGATCCCTCCTTCCATGAGGAAGGGCTTCCTAACTTCCAACCTAACCCTGTCTCGGTGCAGCTTCAGGCCCTGTCGTCTCATCCTGTTGCTAGTTGCCCGGGAGAAGGTCCTGACCCCACCTGCCTACAACCTCCTTTGAGGGAGTTGTAGAGAGGGAGAAGGTCCCCCATGAGTGTCCTGTTCTCTAGGCTAAATGCCCCCAGCTCCCTCAGCCTCTCCTCATCAGACTTTCCCTTCAGTCCCTTCTCCAGTCTCATTGCTCCTCTAGACCCACTCTCGCACCTCAGTCTCTTCCTTGAATTGAGTGGTCTGTCTTGAAGTTTGCTGTCAGGGAAGCAAGAACAGAGATGTGTGTAAAGGAACCAGAGTAAAGATGAGCTCTTGTTCAGCAGGTGCTGAATGCTGCCTACAGACTTCTTGGATGAAGTAAGAAATTGTGTGGAAAGTGAAAGCACGAACTAGTTCATAAGTCTGTTCAACATGCGCAAAGGGGTGCCAAAGGACCCAGAAATAGCTGACCTGTTCTACAAAGATGATCCTGAAGAAATATTTGTGGGTTTACATGAAATTGGACATGGAAGTTTTGGAGCAGTTTATTTTGTAAGTAGAGTTCTTTATCTCCTGTTTGAAAGATGGAACCTTTTTAAGTGATACTTTACAAATTTTCAGCATTTGTGAAAAAGACTGTCCTGTGAGCTCTTAGTGCTTTGTGTGTATTAGCTTTCTCATAACACATCTCAAAAACAAGTGTTTTCAGAGTGCTCCTGAGCACTTCACTGTTAGCAGCTGTTTTTATAGTAACAGCACACCTACCCATTCAGGTTAGGTTCATAGTATCTTATGCTGTCTGGTGCTGAAAAATGAATTTAAGCAGTTGGAAACTAATTTGCTAAACTGGAATTTCAAGATACTCTACTTGGTGCTCATATGCTTGTAAATTGGTGCAAATTAATAGATCTAGTGAGCTAATGATTCGAAAAGCACTTGGAGTTAAAAGCGGATTTTATTAATTAATTGATATTGTGTCTGCTTGGCTGAAGATATTGTGGGAATCCCATGAAACTGCCTTCTGGCTTTAAGTAATTTCTCTGCTACTCTGATGATTTAGGAGTTAGAGATTTTGTTTTGCCACTCTCTTGTCCCTATGTTCATCTTGTAACACACTGCCTTCAACAGCAAATGCTTACGTGGTAAAAGCAAAGAGAATCCTAAAATGAGAATTTGCATCAGGAAGATTAATTGTGTTAGTTGATACAGTAAAGAGGCTTTAAGCTGGAAAGTGGGAAGAATAGTGCTTTTACAATTAACAGCAAACAAAGCCAAATCTCGATTCAGAAGTAATTGTAATCTGGTCACTGTCAGTGAAACTAAAATAGAATTTAGCATGAAATACTCAAAGACAAAGTGAATCTGCATGGGTAGCCTACCTGCCTCTCCAGAAGATCAGGTTCACTAGCGTTGGGATTTCTGACTATCAGCCACCGAAGTGCTTAGTTAACTAGTCCAAGCATTCCAACTCACTGTTTACAGCAGTGTACAGTGACACAGGTGTTGGTGGAACTGTTCTCAACACAGGAGAGGAGCCTCATGTTTTCTGTCACATAAACCTGTGCATTTTGAGAGGTAACAGTGTATTTCTATAGTGTATAATATGATGGCAACATACAGGAAGAGTCTGCCATGGGAATTGACTCATGGTCATCCTTCTGTCCACCAGGACCCCCCAGGTCCCTTTCTCCTACACTGCTCTCCAATAGCTCAGTCCCCAGCCTATAGTGGTACCTGGGGTTGTTCTTGTCCAGATGCAAGACTCTACACTTACCCTTGCTATATTTCATTACATTTCTCCCTGCCCAACTCTCCAGCCTGTCCAGGTCTTGCTGAATGACAGCACAGCCTGCTAGGGTGTCAGCCACTCCTCCCAGCTTTGTGTTGTCAGCAAACTTGCTGACAGTGCACCCTAATCCCTCATCCAAGTCATTAATGAATAGAATGAATAGTACTGGTCCCAGTACCAACCCTTGGGAGACTCCGCTAGATGCAGGCCTCCAACTAGACTCTGTCCCATTGACCACTACTCTCTGGCTGCTATCCTGCAGCCAGTTCACGATCCACCTCACCACCCAATCATCTAGACCACACTGCTTCAGTTTGCCTGCAAGGATGCTGTGGGAGATTGTGTCAGATGCTTTACTGAAGTCAAGATAGACCACATCCACCGCTCTGCCATCAACTATCCACCTGGTTATGCCCTCATAAAAATCTATTGGGTTGGTCAAGCACGACTTTCCCTTGGGTGAAGCTATGCTGACTGTCCCTAATAACCCTCTTGTCCTTGCTGTGCCTAGAGACAGTGTCAAGGATAAATTGTTCCATCACCTTTTCAGGGAATGAGGTGAGGCTGACCAGTCTATAGTTACTTGAGTCCTCTTTCTTACCCTTTTTGGAGACTGGAGTGACATTTGCTATCCTGCAGGCTCCAGGCACCTCTCCTGATCCCCATGACTTAGCAAAGATGATGAAGAGTAGCCTAGCAATAACTTCTGCTGTCTCCCATAGCGCTTGCGGGTACATCCCATCCAGGCCATTGGATTTAAGTGCATCCAGTTTGCTCAACTTATCCCTATCCCAGTCCTCATCAACCAGGGCAACTGCTCTCTTGTCTCAGCTTCCTGTGGGGCCTCAGCACTCTGGCTTGATATCAGGACAGCCCTCAGAAGTACAGACAGAGGCAAAGAAGGTGTTCAGTAGCTCTGCTGTCTTTGTATCCTCTGTCTCCAGGGCACCCACCTATTCAGCAGGGAGGCTGCATTGCCTGTAGGTTTAGTTTTACCTGCCATGTATTTGAAGAAGCTCTTTTTGTTGCCCTTGACCTCTCTTGCAAGGTTTAATTCCAAGGAGGCCTCGGGTATTCTANGCCCCATGAGAACCAGGGGCTTTAGCAGTCAGGCTGCTCTCAGCTGCCTTTAGAAGACCTCATCAACTTCCTTGTTCTGATCTAGTGGCCTGTAACATACACCCATGACAGTGTCACCCATGCCAGCCTGCCCCNGTATTCTAGTTACATCTCTATATCTTCCTAGTTACATCCCTGTATCTTCTGGCTAGAGCCTTATAGTCATCCCTAGTGGCCATCCTCTCCTTCCATGAGCTATAGACTTTCTTTTTCCTCTTCAGTTTGCCCAGCAGCTCCCTGTTTAACCACGCAGATCTTTTGGCTCCCTTCTTTGACTTCCTACCTGTTGGAATGCTCTGATCTTGGGCTTGAAAGAAGTGGTCTTTGAATGTTAACCAGTTCTNTTGTCTTTCCTGAAAAGGACACAGCCATCCTCAACTACATTCCAGTCATGTGAGCTGTCCCACCATGTCTCTGTAATTGCCACCAGATCATAATCACCTGACTGGACACAGATTTCTAACTCCTCCTGCTTGTTCCCCATGCTGCGTGCATTGGTCTATGGGCATTTCAGGGATCGAGCTGAGCACTCCAGTTTCACCCTAGGACAGTGGTGAGACTCAAACTTACAGTAGATCTTGATCTACTCTGCAAAGACATTTTTCAGATGGGAGTAGAGAGATCCTATCCAGTGTTTTTAAACCCAAAGGGAAAGGATGCAGGGTATGCTTTATCCAGCATCTCTTTGGTTGGAAGAGACCTTTGAAATCATCAATTCCAACCTTAGACCCAGAACTGCTAGATCACCACTAAAGGTGCCAGCTTTGGCTTTGGACATTTCTCGTACTTTCAGGGAAAGAGTATGAGAGGAGTGTTAGAGACCTAATCTACCACGCAGGCTTACAGGTTAAGTAAATATTTGCAATTCCCTGGTGCTTTTCTTCCTCCTTTTCATGGATCTCTTAACTGTAAAAACATTGGCAAGTTTAGCCAGGCTGCAGCTTCATGCAGTATCTTGGCAGCAACTCCATTCTCCAAGCTTGATGGTGATTCCAGTCGAGCCTGTACAAACATTACTGTAGAGACCTGGTAATTGAATGTGACACCACTTTTCTGTGATACATCTGTAGGTCTTTGCCACTGTTTGATACTTAAGCTCCTTTGTTAGGTTAAGTGCTTGGCATCCAGTAAGTTGTTCCTTGGAGCCTTTGCCCTGTCCTGCTGCATCTCTAAGTCACAAGCAGGAACTTGCCTGTTGCAGTTTTCAGTGCACAGTAACCCAAGATCCATATGTTCACCTGCAGAAGACCTGTAGCTGTACCCTGCTCTATTTGGGTCATGCTACAGCTTCTGCCAACTTTGCAGGGATCCTGTGCTCATCACAGTAGGATTCCAGGGATCCTGGTGTGCTTGGTGTGGGAGAACATGTCAGAAAAACCTTGGAAGGAACAAGGTTTCTGATCTATCCAGAAGAACAGGGGTGAATTTTCCATTGCATAAAAGGGGGCAGAACGCTGATTGTTGGGGTATTGCTGCATCTCATTTAGATTGACAACAACACTACTACAAACAGCAAATATATTGAGCTGTATCATGTCACTGTTGATGATGTGGAATAATGTGATTATTCTCGTATAAAGTTTAATTTCAGCTCAATTTTTGCAAGTTGTTTTGTTTTAGACTACACTGTTGCTGAAGCTTGGCAAGATAATTTCACATTTCTTGCTTGGAAGAAATTACACTTCCTAAAAGCTTCATATAGGAAGCAAAGAAGAAATACGTTGCTTCCCACAAGGTTTGTAAGTTGATGCTGACTTGACTTGAAGTCAGCTAAGTTGATTTCACACTTGACTGGAGAGAATAGTTTTTATCAAAACCGACCTACTTACATTCATGTTACAAACACAGAAGTAATAAAGTGAGACCATGGAGAAGATGTTGCAAGGCAAACATGCTTGTTTTCTACAAATATGGCCAAAACCACTTCAGCAAGTGGCTATTTCTGTCAAGTGTATGAGTACAGCCCTTCTAAATTATTTCAGCCGAGAGGATCCCAAGCTCTTGGTACAGCCAGAACTTCACCCGCAACTGTGAGAACATGGCAGCATGCCATGTGGCAGAAAATTACTACTGGTATGAGATACTATGTTCACTTGAAGTATTTGGAATTAATTTTACAGGCAGAAGTACTCTGAAATGTTTTAGAACACCGTCATTAACTGATCTGAGTAAAATACTCTTGGTCACCTCTGTGCTGAATCAGAATGATGAGTGGTTAGGAAGAGGTGTGCATTTTCCAAAAGTTTTTTATTTTCAGCTTCCTGTAACTCATTTGAGGAGGACTGTGTGCTGTGGAGAGTCTAAAGGTATCACCTCCATTTGGTAGTTCCTGTGCTGTCTTGGTTCAGCAATATTGCTTTTTCTTTGAAGTCACTTTTTGCATCATTAAATGTCTTTAATACTTTCCTTGAAAGTACAACACTGATCCTCTCAAAGCAGCTGAAAGGATTTGCCACATCTGACTCCAGTTGTACTCTAAGCTTTTAACTGTCACTGAGTTTTTGTCCCAGAAATGACAAGTGGTTGGAGCTACTGAGATGTCAATGACTCTTAAATCTAAAACCTTAAAGGACAGATAGATAGTCAGGAAAAAGCGTCACCATAGTTTTCTGCTAAATCTTTTCATGAGGAAGATGTCTCTGAAGCGTAGGAGCTTACAAGGATGCAGTGTAGTAGAAATAAGCCTGCATTTGCCCAAGGCACAGCTCACTCCATAGAGAGGAAAATAAATGACACATTTTTTCTATGGTTTTTTTCCTCCCTTTTCCAGGCAACAAATTCCCACACTAATGAGGTGGTGGCAGTCAAGAAAATGTCCTATAGTGGAAAGCAAACAAACGAGGTAAGATGAATAAAGCAAGTTCTGCCTGTACGAGTGCTTGCAACTGTCATGTAAGTCTGACCAGTGGGATTAGCAGTGTGTTTCATGTGACCCTAGCAGACCAGCTTTTCGGTGTGGTAGTTGTTGCTTACTTCCATAGGATGGAGGTTTGTGAAGGAAAAAGGAGTTTATGCAAATTTTGACACAGGTCAATGTAAGGATAAGTATGGTTATTAACATGCTTGTGTGGTGCTGATTTCAAGAGTCATTGCATCAAGAGCACACTAGCTTAATGGGGGCATAACCACAGCTTTTGGAGGTGTCAACTGAGACATGTAGCTGACTGGAAACACTTCTGAGGATCTGTAATCTGCAATTGCTTACACCTCTTACTCAGTCTTCAAGTCTCATTTCAATTGTTGCTTGTTGGTTGATCCTTTGATTTTTGTTATGTTGCTTTGAACTTGCATAGCTTATTCCCTTGGATTGGTGTGGTTGCCATACAATGGAGAAAGTGGCTGTAAGGACAAACAAAGATGTTTTAAACTCACTTTTCCTTGCTTACCTGTTGGTCTCCCACACATGCGGAGGGCTTCCAAATGCTTCCAAATGTCAGTGGCTTTGTGCTGCATTGCAGAAGGAATCGAGCCGCTACCTGCTACTCTCTTTAGCACTTTAGAGCTGGTGGTGTCTCTTGGGGCGGGTGGATGGGTTTGTTGCTAAGTTTGAGACCACTGGACAGTTTAGTATCCAAAACAGCAGAAACGCTTTAAGTAAAATGTACTGTAGTTAAAATGAGAAAATATTTTTGCAGTCCTCAAGCTGTTTAAATGTGTTTTGTGGGGGGAAAGAGTCAATAGGCATCCAGACAGCTGATTTGTATTTGTGCTTCTGCAGCTATGACTCTTACCACCTTCGTGTTGTAAAACAGCTTTACTGATACTTTTCAAAGCGTCCTACAGTGTCTGGTGTATGAGAGGATGTAGGGGATTAAGCAAATAAGTGTTTTTATAATTTTTGCTTTCTTTTTATTTAGAAATGGCAGGATATCATCAAAGAAGTCAAGTTTCTACAACAGCTGAAACACCCCAACACTATAGAATATAAGGGCTGTTACCTGAAAGAGCATACAGCGTGGGTGAGTAAATGATGTGGCATTTAGAGGTCTTCAGTGAGCAGGAAAAGTGCAGTACAGCCAACAGTCAGTGCACAGAGTGTCTTTACACGCAACAGCATTCATCCCATGTTGCCTGTAATCCCTTTCATCTGAGGAAGCTGCCAGGAGCAGATATTTAGCATTAATGGAACAAATTCCTGCTTCTCTGAGGTGGGCCTCTGTCTTCATACAGGTGAAATGGTTATAATACAGCATCCTCTGTAGTGTCTTCCCACAAAGTTCTTAGTGCCAAAACTTTCTTTACAACAATGAAAGATGTCTTGACGTTGCTGGAATGTTTAGAGCATTTTATTTTGTTTATCACTTAAGCTCTTGCATCTTCAGGTTTTATTTGTTTGTACTGGTTCTCAGCCCTTAAAGCAGAAACTGTTTGGGGTGGGGAACATCTAGCCTATGTTTTAAGACAATGCTTTTTTCCTTGCAGTTGGTCATGGAGTACTGTTTAGGATCAGCCTCTGATTTGCTGGAGGGTAAGTTTTATACAGGCTTGGATTTTTCTTTTTGCTGGTGCCCTTTCTGAGTGTAGAGTGAGGCTGTTTTTTCACAGACTGGTATTTTGAAGATGGTAGAGGTTCTCTGTCTGTGCAACTCCATTCTGTACCTAAAACACTCACTTTTGTAGAGCTGGGTCTCTTTAACTTGGAGAAGAGGAGACTGAGGGGTGACCTCATTAATATCTATAAATATTTGGAAGGTGGGTGTCAGGAGGATCATAGGATCATAGGATGTTAGGGGATGGAGCCAGGCTCTTCTCAATGTCATCTAATGATAGGACAAAGGGCAATGGGTGTAAGCTGGAACATAGGAGGTTCCACATAAATACAAGAAGGAACTTATTCATGATGAATGTGACAGAGCACTGGAACAGGCTGCCCAGGGTGGTTGTGGAGTCCCCTTCACTGGAGACGTTTAAGACGCACCCAGATGCGTTCATGTGTGACTTGGTCTAGGTGATCCTGCTGTGTCAGGGGGATTGGACTAGATGATCTTTCAAGGTCCCTTCCCATCCCTAATGATTCTATGATTCCCCAGAATGAGAGTGCTGCATAGATGCAGCATGCATGTTTGTGTTGTGAAGTAAGGTATAACTGTGTATAGCTGTGCTCTTGTCATTTATGCTTTCTTGAGGACTGAAGCACACTGCTTGTTTTCTGAATGTCCATAACAAAAACCTCCAGACATCACCTTTGTTCTTGCCTTGTACTTTGTAGGAGTAATTACAGGTGGCTTTTCAGAACAGGAGACAGGTATGGCCTCAAAACTAGAACAGCACCTCCTGCAGAGGAACAGGGGTTCTAGGCTGAAGCTCGCGAAGTCTAGTGTTCTTTGTGTCCCATATATTCTGTAGTTAAGATACTGTCAGCCAAAGTCTCGCCGTATTTAGGGTTATTCAGATGGTGCTTTGGGGCATCCCTTTGTAGCTGGTATTCCTCCTTGGGTTTTCTTTGCCTATTGGGGAAAAAGTTAGACATTTTCTTTGCTAAGACATTATTTTAAATTACTATTTCAACTACACTTGGCAAGCTGCACTCAGATCTCTATGTTTTAATGGTAACTGTTGGCCCTAGCAGGAATGTGAGGAACAGTTTTGTCTCCCACAATGGGAAGTACCTGCATGGGATGTATGTCTGCTCAGAGCTGCCATAGGAAACCAGTGTGAAGACGGTGTTCACCGCCTAGCTGGCAAAATTGATAAGAGTTCCTTCTCTTTAAAAGCACTTTCTCAAGACAATATCACACTTAACCTTCTTATGCTTTTTGTTTCTTGATTATTTTCCATAGTTCACAAGAAGCCACTTCAGGAAGTGGAAATAGCTGCCATCACCCATGGTGCCTTGCAGGGGCTGGCCTACCTGCACTCTCACTGTAAGATTCATAGGTAAGGCTGGAGCTAGGTTCTTCCAGATGTTCTCCATCTTCCACTCTCTGGAGCTTCAAAATTGCTTTGCTGTGTTTAAGCAACACTGGTAAAGTTTATTCTACAAAAATCTTCTCTAATGGACAGATCTGTACTCCTAATGCCAGGCTAGATGTGTAAAGAAAACCTGTTGGCACATTAAAAAGGGCTTTTTTTTGCTTGAAATAATTTCCTGTGGCTGTATTCTGTGCTGAAATCTTTTTATGTTAAGAGTTTTTCTTTGGTAACCCAGGTAGCAAAGAATGTGTCTGAATGGTGGCACCAAACACTAAAGGAAAAGTACCACCCTAAATTTGACAAATAAATTGTTCAAAACTAAACACTGAGAATTTTTTACTTCTAAGTAAGAGCTTTATGCTTTCAGAGCTCCGCCAACAAAAGTGTAAGACGAGGATAAATCTAGGAGAAATTGGAGCACACAGGCAGAGGAAGGTTTGGTAACAGGCTACTTGTGGAGGTAGCTCCTGGACCTGTCTTTAATACTGTGGCATTTTTCAGGAGTTTCAGTTTTTCTGGTCCATTTGTCAGCAATGCCGCATGTTCTCATTTTATGGGTTTTTCCTCTGATTTATTTAGGAGACTACTGATACACACAGGTACCCAGATCATTAGGGGTTGGACAGAACCTATAGGGGTTATCGACTCCAACCCTCCTGCTGGACCAGGTTCACAGGACCTAAAACAGGTTACAATATGTCTAGGAGTGTGAAATGGATAAGAACTAGATTAGTGTGGTAAGTGGAAGGTCATGATAATGAGGCAGCTTAAGACTAATTTATCACAGAATATTTTTTGTTGGACAGGACCTCCCAGGTCACCGAGACCAGCCATACACATAGCAACAACAAAACCCAGACCCTGATCAGACACCATCATCAAACACACTTAAGCAGATAAAACACAAAATAACCCCCTTGCAATCTCTGCCGCTAAAACAAGTCCTGAAGCGCTGTGTCTACATGTTACGGAGCTAAAAGCTGCTTTATAGTCTGCTAGCAAGCTTGAGACAGAAAACTGGTTAAAAAAAAAAAAGGTTGAGACAACAAGAGGATTTTTATAGAAACGGGAATTATTTGTTATGTGTTGGAATATCTTCGGAGGCTTAGCTATACATGATTGTTAAACTATGTTTAAGGGAAATATTAATTTGTATTTGTGTTTAAATTAGTAAAATTTAAATGAAATTGGTTTTTTTTACCAGCCTTTTGCAAATCTGTCATTGTTTGAGCATAAAACAGTCCGTTTTGAAGCACTTTTTGCTTTTGAAGTGCATTGAATTCTGAGGTATACAAATGACTCCTTGTACAGACATTACTGAGAACTGGGTTTTTTCTTTGCATGTTAGGACTGTGTAACACTGTGTGATCAGTGTGCTGTAAACTCAGCATTTCACATCCTGAATGCCAGCTGTTCTCTCTGCCCTTTCCATTAACATTCTTACTGTTGATCAAGACCAAAGCTGATTGCTTCTCTTAAACTGGAAACTTACTGTCACAGCTTGCTGAGAGTGGCCGTGAGGAGTCACTGCTGGGTACCGCACAGGGCTTGCATGTCTAGCTTATCTTATAAGGGATGTTCTGCATTTAACTCCTGGCAGGTGCTCTCTTGAGGATTAAAATCTGGAGAGTTCAGGGAGCTAGAACTTGTTTTCTCCTTTCAAAAGGAGCCGTGTTATATTGTAAGTCACTCACTGGCAGTCATGGCAGTGCCACTGCGACGTGTTTTCATCAGCAGCTCTTAAGAATGGATGCTGGGGTTCTTCAGCCTGAAGTCTCCAGGGGAATGTTATAGCAGTTTCCAGTACCTGAAGGGGCACAGGAAAGCTGGAGTGGGACTTTTTGTGAGCCACTCTAGTGATAGGACAAGGGCGAATGGCTGCAAACTGAAAGAAGATCTGGATCAGATTTTAGGATGAAATTCTTCCCTTTGAGGGTGCTGGGCACTGGAACATACTGCCCAGGGAGGTTGTGGCTGCTCCATCCCTGGAACTTTTCAAAATGGGATTGGCTGGGGCTCTGGGCAACCTGATCTGGTGAGAGGTGTTGCTGCCATGGCAGTGGATTGAACCAGATGATCGCTAAGATCCTTTCCAACTTAAACCATTTTATGACCCACAAGAAGTTTTTAGTTGTCTGATTGATGATGTATCTAAGAATGCCATTTCAGCATCTCATTGTTCAGTGATGAGGAGAGCTGTACTGATGGGCACTGTGGCTAGGTAACTGCACGCTAGAAGAACAACACCGTGCTGGCATTTGCCTGTGGCAAGTCGCTGTAGCGCTGAGAGAAATCAAGCAATCGCTGAATGACAAGGGACCAAAGTTAGCAAGTGGGACCGCACTGGTTTCCCTGCCCTGCAGCAAGGACGGCACAGCAGCGTGTCCTGGGAAGGAGGGACACCTTGTGGAGATCCACCAACAGAGCAACTCTCCAGATTCACCTTTGGAGCTTCCAGAGCATCTTTGTTGCCAGTATAGTGTCACGCCATAGGACGGCAAATGAGATTATTTTCTGTTTGACTGCAGGCACACAAGACAAATCTGAATTATAAAATATGCTTGGTGATACCTAATGTGGCCACTGAGTCTTTTGTTGATTGTTGAGCAGTGAAGATAACATCAAAGGTGACTGCAAAGAGAGCAGTCTGTGCTGGCTTTTTTCTGCTTTAAGATGTTCATTCTTGCGCATACGAGACACCTTTAGCACTTATGCTCCAGCAGAAGTGACCCAAAACGTGAAGATATGTCAGGAAGTATTTGAGCCGTGCGTGTGGGTCAAAAATCCTATTATAAAACATTACTTTTGAAGTGATGCTGTCCTGGAAATGGGAGAACATAGGTTCTTACTCCAGCTTTGCTGATGAAATACTGCAAGTGAATTCCCATCTTAGTGGCTCTCTTTGTCCCCGCTTTGCCTATCCTGTGTGTTGCCCTTGGGAGACAGAAACATCTCACCAGGGTTTGTATCATGCCAAACTTAAAGGGCTTTTCAGCTTAGCTGTTCTGTGTGTCTGCAGTGATACTGGATTTTTTGATGCACAAATCATGATGTTTCAACTGTTGTATGATTGTTCAGCATGGGATCCTCCTCTGCAGCAAATACAGGATGGTTGCATTTCCCTTTCCAATTGGATACATTAGCTCTGTTTTCACAGACTACAAGTGTGTTTGGCAACAACCATAGCTTGTCTGTGGTGAAAGTCTACTGGTCTTGATAGGTGACTGGTGTTTGTGAATGTCTGTTTGAGAAAATGTTGGTGGACTTCTGGATGTTTGTGAAAATTTGGAAGTAACACTAGTCTAACCAGAATATACTTTTGTTTCTTTCAAAGGGATATTAAAGCTGGAAATATTCTTCTAACAGAACCAGGTCAAGTGAAACTAGCTGATTTTGGGTCTGCATCTATAATTTCCCCTGCCAATTCTTTTGTGGGAACACCTTACTGGTGAGTAAAACTTGCAATACTTCATTAACACTTGCCTAGGTAATGAAACTGAGGCAACCACATGGAGAAAGGGAGCTCTGTTGCCCTGGCCAGGCAGTCTTGACACCACAGAGCTATTTAAACTGTTTTGAAGAAACGTGCTCAGGAGTCACTTGAGTTGCTTGGCATTCCTAACAGAGTGGACCAACATAGCTTTACGCTCCACTTATTTTATGGCAGACGCCCCGTGCGTTGATGGGACATCACCTGTCGCCCAACCTCTGCACAGGAAGCCTGCTGCTTCATCTTTGAAGAACAAAAGTTAAGAGGCTCAATTTTTGCAGGCTGGGCCCACTGCTTCTTTTTCACCTCACTCGTCCTTTGTCCTGGACCGCTGTGTTTTCCCACTGCTCTGGATTTCCCTGTTCCTTTCATAGCTATACTCACAGGCTGCGTATGTCTGCTGGAAAATGGTCCTGGTGTGCCAGTGGAAACCCCACCATCTCTGGTGAGAGTGCAAGTGATGGCTTTAGGACTCTCCCAGCCCTTGCTGTCTGTGTGCAGGTACAATGCCTTTGAGATTGGTGTGGGTCTCCCATGTGCCAGCATGTTGTGCTAACAGCAAGATAATGAGGTTGGCCTTATTTACTTTCCTTTCTTAAGCTGCCTCTTGGAAGAGTTGCTAGTGCAGGCAAGCAATTTGTTTCAGCATGGCTTTATTTGGCTCCATGCTGGCTCTTCACATTCCAGTCCACTGCACTGCTGCAGATAATGAAGCCATCTCGTTTTAAGAAGTTTGCTGGGAACCACTGTTTATATCCTCTAACCCACACATTTTGTGTTGTTGATAGGATGGCACCAGAGGTGATCCTTGCGATGGACGAGGGACAATATGATGGAAAGGTAGATGTCTGGTCACTTGGGATCACGTGTATTGAGTTAGGTGAGTAAATGCCTGGCCCCTGAGATGAATAATTAGCTGTCTGCAATGTTTAGTAGGAAATAGGAAAGATTCTTACTCCTCTTAAATTTTTGAGGGAGTGTTTGTCTTTAAAAAAACTGATGTGGAAAGCAGTGACAGTTGAGTTAAATCTTTTGCTGGCAAATCAAGAGCAGTCCAGTAATGCTGCTGTGCTTTCATGTCAATCTGTGCACTCAGTTATTCCCTTAAGAACTAGAGGATTCTAGTCTTACATGAGAAGAAACTATGGGGTTTAGTCTGTATTTTTCAAGCCGGATTTTGAGACAGTTGTTCCAGCTAGTGTCCTAAGAATTGTTTGTCAGAAAGGATCTGCGTTTAATTTTCAGTTCTTCTTGCCTCCCTGTTCTCTCAAACAAAAGTCTTCAATCTCAGCTGAAAGTTTGTGACATGAATCAACACAGGCAGGTTCTTTACATGAGAAGAGAAGAGTTTGCACTGGGAAGTGCAAATTATACGCATCCACGGAACCTGAAGTAGATGTAGAGTTTGATAGCAGGTATACAGAGCAGATGTGTGCGCTTCAGATTTGACAACTGACATTACATGTGCTGAGTGGATTATTTTCAAAGATACTTTTGATATGGATTATACTTAACAGCAGTGTAGAGTGTGTTTTTGAGGGCAAGTTCACCAAAAATTTGGTTTTTAATTAAAATTAAAATCAGCAAAAATATGAGATAAGAGGGGGGCAGACAGAATGTGAGGAAATACTGACTCTATAGAGATTATAATGGTGGAGATGACTAGTAATTTCCACTGTTTCATGTGCCAGTGCTAATGCCTTGCCAGCAGACTGTATTTTGATACAAAGAATGCCAAAATCAGGAGCTTTAGAATTAAGTTGTTCTGCACAGCCACTGGTTATTGTTTTCCTGTGGGTTTTAGGTGTGTTACAGCCTCTTAAGGAATAAATCACAGTAGTAGAAGAGATGTTTAGCTGCGCTACGTAGGTAGGCATTGAGTCTTGATACTAAAATTTCTGTGGAGCTTTTCAGTCAAGAGCCTCAAAGTCATTTCACACAGCTGGTGGCTTTGCTTCTTTTAATAGTACTCTCTTCACAGAATCACTCTGGTTAGAAAAGACCCCTGGGATCATAGAGTCCAACCATCTTCCCTACCTTACAAGTTCACCCCTAAACCATATCCCTCAACACCTCATCCAAATGATCTTTAAACACATCCAGGGATGGTGACTCAACCATATCCCTGGGAAGCCCATTTCAGTGCTTGACTACCTTTTCTGTGAAAACATTTTGAGAGTTTGCTTTTGAGAAGTATTAAACTGGGTTTTTTAAACTTTGTCTTTGCATGATTCCATGTCTGAACTTGAGGTCAGGTAGCAGTGGAAGGAAATCTCTCACTGAGCACCACTTGGCTTTCTTTAAGTGCTGATGTCTTAATTTTTTGCATAGCTGGGAGTAAGCTGTGTTTAAAGAAAAGATGTGTTGGTTTGCATGTACGCTACACGTCAAGGACAAGGGATTGCTCTGACCTGACATGAACTTAAGTCCTGGCATCATGGGCTGATGGGCATGACCTTAGGTGGTGTGGAGAGCCTTTCGCAATCTCTGTGTGAGATGTGCTGCACTCCCAAAAGGTTAGAGGCTGGTAGGTAGGTGTTCTCTCTATGCAAGGTCTAGGAAAAATTGTAGTTATGGGGAGTTAGTAACACAACTGGCAAGTGAATTTGGCAAACTGTCCCACTTGCAGGTGATTGCCAAAAAGTGACAGGTAGTCACTCTTTTCTCTTAGTACGCATCCTACAGCTGTGCCTCAAGGACCTGTAGGGACTGATAGCCCTGACAAGCTGCAGGTTTAAGCTCTGTTTTAAACAGGTTCTGCTAATTTTGCCATAACGGGTCAGATGTGAACTGTTGCAGTTTAAGGTACAGTTTACTGAAAACTGTTCATTATAATTTGCATCCTGTTATCTTTGGATTTTGTCTTCACCTCCTCAAGTGAGTAGCGGCTTTCCTTGAGTGGTTATCCTGGTCTAACCTCGAATATTAAAATAATTAGCTTACATGTAATGACGACAGTCATAAGCTATTGATTTAGCAGTGATAGCCTGCTCATTCTTCCCTGTCTTTCTCCTTTTCTTTCTAGACTGTCTTATCACACATTTCTTTTCTCTTTCTAGCTGAAAGGAAGCCTCCACTTTTCAACATGAACGCAATGAGTGCCTTATATCACATAGCCCAGAACGATTCCCCTACGTTACAGTCAAATGAATGGTAAGAGACTTGTTTTCATTTCCCTGAAAATGCTCTACAGCATTCTCTGCACGGTGGGTCTGACAGGAAAGTGTTTGTTGCAGTGCGGTGACTCGGCTGCGGTCTCAAGTAGTGCTGCTGCGTACCTTGATTCTTAACTTTCCGTCACTTTGGCTGTGCTAGAATCTAAATGTGTGGAGGTGCTAATTATAGGGCTATGGATGCTGTAGGAATTAAAATATTTGTAATGCGTTAAGCCAGCAATAGCTCAGCATCAGCAAAGTTTCTAACTGCAAAAGAAACCTCACAGAAGAATTGTTAGCATTTATAGTGCAGCCAAAATGTGGAGAAAGGGAGATAGACAGAATATGTGTATGAGATTTTTTTTTTTTCCCCCCAGTGAGTGACTCACAGCATTGTGGCCAGTAAATTCTCCCCATGTCATGAATGTGAGCTTTAACAGAAGAATGCTTTGTTATTCTGTGGGAGCAAATTGGTTCCCCAGTTCTCTGTACTCAAGGGTGGGCTGTAGCTGTCATGTGATACTTGGCAGAGTCTGCAGATGGCTTGAAACAACAGCTCTGGAGAGATGTGAAGTTTTCCCAGTTACATTGTAAGGCATTTAAATACCATCATTGTTTCATTGCTGATCATTTTATCAAAACCACTCTGCTTCAGTTTCCTTATTTTGTTGTCTCTGTCCATTTTTCAAGATTCAAAGAACTTGGTCTCATATCTGCACAGATATCCATGTTCTTCAGTGCAGAATGTGCAGTGCACACTACAGACAACTTGTGAATGCAGCAACCTGTTGGCTTTCTGTGGCTTTAAGAACACAGGTAGTAAGCAAGGTGCCTTTTATGCTGTTTTCAGTGGCACCTAGATGATCAGTTTTCTTCTCCTCAGTTGTGATACTAATTCATACATGGCCCAAGGTTTTGTTGGACTAAGCAGTGTAAGAAAGTGCTTTAACTGAGGCAGTGTTAGAGGCAGTGGGAAGCTTCTAGGGAGTAGAGCGCCATTTCATTAGATAACTGAGTGCATTTCTGGAGTTAGCAATAAGCAATTGCCAGCCAGTTTTAAGTGGCAGAAGTAAAATCAGAAGAATGTCTGGTACACATAGTTCCTGCTTGGTTTTCAGTTTGTGGTTGGGGATAGTTGTCCATGTTTGCTTCAACAGTTTTGGGGTTTTTTTAACTGTTGAAAGAACTGATGGGAACATCTTAGAATTTGGAGAAGTCCATTTTATTTCTCTGCCCTAGAAATTAAGAACAAATTAGTCAGAGGTTTTTCTTTCCCTTTGCACCACTACTGTGTATATTCCAGATCCTAAGCTTCTTTTTCATTTAGAACTTTTTTTTTATTATTTACAGGTCAGACTCCTTTAGGGGATTTGTTGATTACTGCTTACAGAAAATACCTCAGGAAAGGCCATCATCAACAGATCTCTTACGGGTAATTTTTCAAATATTTTCCAGAAATTTGGGGAAAATCTGTTTGTCTACCAAAATAATAATAAAGATGGTGAACAGATATTTGCCCTTAATAAACCTACCAAAAACCCACAAGTCAATTTTGTTCTTGTCTGAATCACTAAAATTTTGGGGTGTTCTGAAGAGTATTCAGGCTGGAATGTTTTCAGGCTGTTAAGTCAATCACATCATCTCTGTAACTTGATGCTCAAGAGTTGAGCTGCTGGAGAAAAGTAGAGGCAGGCCATGTGGTAAAACAGTCATGCTGTTGAGTCAGGGGTCATTTAAGGCAACCACACAGAACCCTGCTGCTCTTATACCTTAGAGCTCTGCAGGGGGTAGATTTGTGTTAGAGAACTTGCTAACCTCATGGAATAGCAGTGTGAGTAACAAGGGGTTTAGCGGCAGGAAAGGCCTGTCAGCAGATAGGAGACAGAGGAATTTAATCTTGATATTTATTAACTTACTTTTTCCCCAGGACCAAAAATAGTATCAAGGGCAAACAGGTCCACAGCACAGCTAGTTAAATCTGTGCTGCACAAATGAAGCCCAACCAATTGTTCTGTCTAGGCAGGACTTAGGACCATGTTTTCTATGGCTTCAGTGGAGATGGCATTTTCACCAGCCTCTCTGCTCTGCAGTCAGTAGGGTGCCCTGAGTTGGGACAGAGCTACACTGTGTGCTCTCTAAAACAGCAGATAGAAATGAGAGAGGAAGCTGGAGGCAACCCTGCTTGGTGCAGCTTGTGTGGAAGTGAAAATCTGTTTTGGAGCAGTTGTATAGTTTTACTCAAAGTAATGTAGCTCTTAGTTTGCTGATGCTTCTTCTCGTCTTTTATTTTCTTTTTTTTCCTGCTTACCTTTTCTGCTTTGTTTGAGGAGATGCTTTAGAGCTTAGGGGTTGTAGGGTAGACTATTGGACTTGAAGGTCTTTTCTAATCTTGAAGATTCTAGGATTTTATTCTATGATTCTCCAGTAAGGAAAGATCCTCTTTTTCTGTTGCATAACAGGCTATACTTCTGCAAAGCTTATGTGCTATTTCAGTGAGATTTAAGGCTTGTAATTTGCTTTCTCTGTGGAAGTGATAGAAAATCCAAAAAGGCATTTCAATTGCTACTTAAAATCTAGACTAAACCAGTCTTTATGAGATGCATAGGCAATAACACATCTTTTGTGGAACTAGTAGTACGTAGAGAATTATGCTCCACGTGATCGGAGGACTGAGCTCTTAATAAAGATGTACAGATAGTGACTGATCATTTAAAGGAACTTGGGTGTTGGAGATGGAAAATGCTGTATGACTTTTGTTATCAGCCTGGAGAAGAGAAGACTGAGGGGACCTTATAAGAGCTTCCAGTACCTGAAGGGCCGACAGGAAAGCTGGAGAGGGACATTTTAAGAGATACTCTAGTGACAGGACAAGGGGGAATGGCTTCAAACTAAAAGAGAGAATTTACATCAGATCTTAAGAAAAAGTTCTTCCTTGTGAGGATGCTGAGGCACTGGAACAGGTTTCCCAGAGAGGTTGTGGCTGTTCCATCCTGGTGGTGTTCAAGGCTAGATTGACTGAGACTCTGGGCACCCTGGTCTGGTGAGAAGTGTTGCTGTTCATGGCAGAGGGTTGGGACTGGATGATCTCTGAGGTTTCTTCCCACTTAAACCATTCTGTCTCCTGGCCAGAGTGGGATTGATCTGTTGAGGCATGGTCTGAACTATCCTGTAGTGTAGCTTTTTCAGACAGGCACACAGGAAATTCAGGAAGGTTATCTTGACCTTTTTTCTAGAATAATGCCAGTGCGATTCATTCTTCATCTGTTTGTACCTTTGAATGTGTATCTTTTCATGAGCTTCCTCCCCAATCTCAGTTCAGCTCTTGTTTTTGTGCATTTCTTGCAAATCATAGAATCATAGATCCTATCATTGATTTGGACCTCTCTGAGCCACTCTGTTTTGTCTAAAGTTACCAAGGATACCCTACATCCATTTATTTTAGTATATTGGCAGACATCAAAAGTTTGGTTTTTTCCAATTCTCTCCAGTTTCCAGTCAGTTCTTTGTCCTAGGTGGTTTTTAAGTAACTCCTTGATTCATTAACATCTTGTAATGTGTTTGCTTCTCTTCAATATTCGTGCATCATACTTGGCTGTTAAAGTTGGCACTGAAAGGCTAGGCCTAGGTTAGTTTGGCAAACCACCAAAGCCAAACATTGTTTATAACCTTCTAACAGTTTTGTATTCTGGATCAAATTCAGTAGAATTTGTTTTGAAAATAACTGTCTATTTGGAATGTGCTTCTTATGGGTTCATAATTTTCAGGAACCTATAGGGCCTGTGTTCACTGTTGTGTGTCTAGAGTTTGCCCAAGTTTTGTCAGTAAATCATAAACCAGTTCCAGTTGAAGTCTTTAGATTTCAGTTTACCTGAGAAGTATCAGGGAGGGCTTTGTGTTTAGCAAATTCAGGAGCAGCCTTCTATTAGCTGGTAGGGATATGTGAAATCCTGTCCAGCCCTTTTTGCATCAGACTTTTTTTTTTATTCCCTTTAAAAAAAAAATCTTTTTTCAAAGTTGGTCAGTGGCCCTGCTATTCCTCTGGTTGCTGTATGTAGCTGCTGGTGAAAGCTGCATGGCCTGCTGCTGTCATACACCAGGTAAACAGGGCTCAGTTTTTCTAAGAGTATCTGAACAAAGGGGTTACTAACTGCCTTGGGTGTTTTGCGTAATTGCCACAATAGGTCAGATTGCTGCTCTGTGTGCTCCTGACAGCCTTTTCTTGCTGATTTTTGCTCTAAGGCTGCCATTCAGCCTTTGTTTTACGGCTTCTCTTGCAGCTCAGTACAGTGCATCTCCATGGATGTTTCTGAGCCTCTTGCTCTTGAAGAGGCGCTGAAATCCTGTGCTATCTTTGCACTCGCTCTGTTCTTGCTTTAAGCTCGGGCCGTATAGAATATTTAGCTTATACTTTCACTCTCCAAGTACAGTCTAATGTAGGATTGTGTTTGCAGTCTGTCTTCATTGTACAGTGTATAATTTTTTCTTGAGATAAATTTGTGCAGTGGCACACAACCAACAATCTGTTCTGTGGTTCTCCTTCCAGCAGCTGACAGTCCTTTGACCAGGTAATAGGTTTATGTTTTGGGTTTCAGAATGATTCACTCACGTGGATTGGCAGCCTTTCTGCTTTCTAGGAATAGTGCAAGGTCACTGAAGGATGCAGTTTCCTGAGTGCTGTAGGTTGGAGGCTGTGCAAACAGTTTCAGCAGAGTTCTTAAATCATGTCTGTTCAGTCTCTTAATTTGGTTTTAGAAACAGTACCCTAGATGTTCTCTCCTGCAGTCGTTCTCCCTAAACTTGTTAGATTACAAGACTGAAGATCTATTTGTCTTTTGAGAGCTTTTAACTAGTGTGCAGGAATAGACTAAATGTTTTGTGGCCACATTTGTTAGAGAACTTGAATTTTCAATGAATGTTTGAGATTTAATTCTTTCCAGTCACTACCCTTGATGAAAGTGGTCAAGCGACTGTAGTGATAGTAAAAAGTAATTGAAATAAAAAATAAATAAAGTTTTAAAAACCACATAAGTACTTTTCACTTTTGAAATTAAAAGCAACTATAAAATTTGCTTTAAACACTTCCCTATTTTTCTTCACTTGCATGACATTCCCAGGAGACTAAGTTCTGTTTGTCACTCCTCTACCCAACTGGGCACATGCTTTTAGATTAACCCCTTCCTCCATCTGTGTCCTCTTTGTTGTCTTTATTTTCTTTTTTTCTTGCCGTTTAAGTCCTTTGAGCGGTGCTTGAATATGAAATGCATAGTCTTTCCAGCAAGGTGGATATTTGCACTGCTGAAGAATACGCATAAGCAAGTAGGCAGTGGACATACAGGGTAGATTTAAGTTCAAGATCTCTGTTTCGAATGTGTTACTACTCTCTAAAAGTGATCTGCAAGGAAGTAAAACTGGTGGCCTTTCTACTAATCATAGACAAGATGCAGATTGCTGTTGACAGACAAATAAATGGTGATTATCTTCACTGAGGAGCACAAATGACTCATTTTGCTTCTGTGTGAAGCAATGGTTTGAACTTTTCACTGTAATTCAAAAATAAGCATCACTATTACTAGTAAAAATTAATAGTGAAGTGATTAGCTGTCCCTCATTAGCAAAACTCAGATGAAAAGCAGTTTGCATTCAGTTAAAAACAAGCAATAAGCCAGTGATGTGAGTCCATACATGTTTATTCACAGATCTCTAACAGAAGATCAGCTTATCCTTTCCAATTGTTTGCATGTGAGGCTCCTGTTTTAAGGAGGGTAGAGTTTCATGTTTCATTTACTTCACCTACAGCTGGATGTGGTAGAACTTGGATGCAAGGGATGGCAGCTTAGGATAAAGGGTCCTATGTGGCCCTGAGTTGACTAGGTGTTTGAAAGAGTGGTGAAGCAAGTAAGCAGACATGACCCTCCTGAGAATTTCTGTACAGGTGAGGTCAAGCTGTTGAAATTCTTGAGCATAAGGCCATCGTAGCATATGCAGTGAGGACAGAGAGCAACTTTTTTCCCATTTCTCTTTCATTGTTAACATTTCTCAAATCATACAGATGGTGTTCTGGCTTCAGGTCATGTCCCATGGTACATACTAAGCAACAAACCCAACTGCAGAGGACTTGTGGAGAATATTGGCAAGTGATCTGCATTGGCTGTCTGCTTTAGTCAAAGGTTAAGTGGGAATGCTTTAGGGCTTTCATACGGTGTTGCCAGTTGTAAAACTTTGGAGGATGTATCTGTTAAATCAGAGAAGAGCTTTTAATCATATTCTTAAATTCCATTGAAGAATTTATTATGAAGCCTGCACTCAAAACCTGCACGTGTAGTGTGTCCCAATCAGGTGTTGGTAAGAACATGATCTTACTGCAGCTACAAAGGCTTTGAGTATAAAAAAAACCCCACCAAAACCAAAGCTTTGCAGTCTTTGTGTGGTTTTATGTGCGAATCAGAACGTATAGACACAGGATAAGCTTAGGTAGGCAGTCTTGCACAAGCCAAATTAATTATTCTTTGTCTTTATCCATTTTGTTCACTCTGACTTCCTTTGCCTTGGTAAGGTTTGAAGTGGCACTGTCTTGCCCCTAGCATGCTTCATGGGGAAAAGCACAGAAAGGGTCAAATCAGCTGAAGCCTGGAGAGCTCAGAAAACCTGACTCTGGCCCAAACCATTTCACTTCAGACAGAAAAGTGAATCAGGGAGTTAGGTGTAAGAAAAGCTGGCAAGGGGTCAGCCAGAGCTCATGCCTTGCCACCCACTGCCCCACTTTTCCCATGGCAGGTGTGCTGGTGCGCATGCATGCATGCACACACGCAGTTGTTTCAGGTAGCAGGGTAATTTTGCCTCACTTCTCTGTACAAGTTCTGTGCTTATGCAGATCTTCTGACTTCTGAACCAAAAGGTCTGCAGCCTGCACTTCAGAACCCATAGTGCAAAGCAGGAACAGTTTGATTGTTTGACATAATGATGAGTATTCAGTGCTCTGTGTGTTTGGAGTCTTTCATAATGGGTATTACTAATTTTTTACTGTGAACAGAGGGATTACTGAATATGAACTGTCATTTCAGGTGTCTCAAAGACATTGTGTCCCTGTTTTATGTCACGCATATCAGTGTCATGTCTGACAGTGTGTGTTTTGTTTCCTCTCACTTAGCATGATTTTGTTCGCCGAGACCGACCAGCAAGGGTACTAATAGACCTCATACAAAGGACAAAAGATGCAGTACGAGAACTGGATAACCTTCAGTACCGGAAAATGAAGAAAATTCTTTTCCAGGAGGCACGGAACGGCCCACTGAATGAGTCCCAGGAGGAGGAGGAGGTACTTTTACTGTGTTACCCCATTCACACTTACAAATAATTTTAGGACATGTGAGGTAAGGATAACAAGCAGTAGTAGCCTTTACGCAGTGTTAGATATGCACTTACTGGCAGCTTTAAAACTTTTTTTTTTCAACTGGTGGCCTTTCTTCTGAAAGCTCTAGGAGGGAAACTTGTTTGGAGGGATGTTCTCTGAAGGAGGCGGCTCACAGGCTGTATGAGTGAAGAGAGTCTGATAGTGCAGACTGTTTTTAACACATTAGTACACTCAAGACCACTTGATTGATGTTAATATTTTTTTTTCCATGTCCATTCCTTCACAGTAAAGTTATTGGTCTGTCATGAGCTGAAAAGCAAATCACCAAAACAGTGAGACTAATTATTGTTAAATTTTTTAATGTTAAAGAAGATAAAGTAATTCAACTTCAGTTTAAATCATGTCATAAACTACCCACTTAATTAATGTTTGATAATGGACACTAACTGGCTTACAGAAGGAAATCAGTAATTTTTCAGCTGGTAAGCTTAGAAGAAAATGGATGTAATTTGGTGCAGGCACACTGGAGAAATGAATGCTGTGCAGTCAGATAATACACAGTGAAATGCTTGAGCTCAGCATATATTCAGGACCTTGGTTTTGAGGTTTGTGTGTGTCACATGTTCCTTTATAGCTGAGTTACAGCTCTGGTTTAAGGGAATGGGCAAACCTGGGTGTCAGATAGGAAGTATTCAGCAGGAGGGGACTGGCACTTAATGCTGTCCTTTGCTTTGAAGGAGATGCACAAAAGAAGCAGAAACAGCAACCACTGTAATTAAAGCTTCAAAGTATTTCTGTTGTAACCCTCCAGTGAGCCAACTTCTAAACCTTGAGCTTAATTCAGGGGGGTGGGAGAATCATCAGACTTTTGCACTGAAATTGTAAAGCTTTCTCTACCTATGTGTGAAAAGCTGTTTGGAGAGTGACAGGGTTGGAAGATGTGAAGGAATGGGTTTCCTGTTTGTTTGGCAGATCCAAGCTCAACAGCTAAGTAGGGTACGTGTGGTAGGAGACGGCTCCAAGATGTATCTTCTGTTTCTCCTGTTCCCACTCCTCAAAGCGGGGAGTGTGGAGGGGAAGCAATATTATAAATTCAGGAATTAACACCCTAATGAAGTTCACACTCTGCATGTGCACAGCATGCTCTGCACTGCTGTACCACTGAGCTTGTGTACCACACTAAGAGGTCATATTGCTCGTGCGTATTGCTGGCTTGGCAGCAAACAGAAAACCTAGCAGGGGCTTCTGTTACTACTTAAGTACTTCACAGAAGCTTCTCAACTGTAAATGCCACAGGGCAGTTCCTTTTTCTACCTTTAACTTTCTAAAGTGGAAAAGGGTTAGGGTTGGCATCCCACATCTGCAACACTCAAGCTATTACTAATGCTTTCCTCAGAGCTCTCGTAAGAAAGATATGGTCATTTGGAAAGTAGTCATCTCAGGAAGTTAAGGTTAAAGCTGCACATGCAGTCTTCACTCTGTCCTTTGTGCACGTAGATTCATTAATTACACAGCCATTTCCTCATTTCAGCTGTTATTTCTTCTGCAACTTAATATAGGCATCCTGGAAATTCCCATGTGCATGTGTTCTCTGTAGAACAGTAATATTTTGGATGTTAAGTGCTCTCACACAGGATCTGGATGATCTGCTGATTGCCTAAATAATCACACAATCACATACGAATCTGTCAAGTCTGACAATTTTATCTTTGTCTGTTTCCAGAAAATGAGTACCCTGCTAATTGCTTTGTAATTCTCTTCAACCTCACTTTGGAGGCCAAGGCAGACTGGCTGCAGCAGCAAGCTGTTCATTTTGATAAATCAAGGCTATTTCAGACCAGCAGCTAAAGGATGATTGGAGTTCTCAGTCCTCACTGTGAACTTCTTGCAAGCCTTCATTGCCAATAGTTCATCACAAAGGATTCCATAAATTCTCTTACTCCTGATTAGGTGCATACTTGGAGGTTACTGTCCTTGTATGAGTATGTAACAAGGAAAAAGGCTGTTAACGTGCAATATTTGTCTGTAGACAAATACCTATGCGGGAAAATACACCCTATATGGGAATATTTATTTACATGTGGCTAAAAAGATTACAGCCATTTTAATCACTGTAGTAATGCAGGCCTGTCTGAGTCATCTGTTTAAAGGTGAATGAAGACTCTAACTTGGCCCAAAACACAAGGTTAAAAGGGTTTTTATCTTGACAAAATGAAGATGCTCACTAATTAAGACTTGGAGGTTAAAACCTCCGCACTTGTTAAACACCACGTGATATTTATCAAATAATAAACAATTGGGTTCATTGTCTCACATCTCTTCTGATTCACAAAATGTGTCATAGCATATCCTGACGTGGAACAGTTTTTTGATACAACTTTAGATTATTCCTTTAAATTCTGAGACACTTCCTGCCAGCCATCCAGTATTTCTGGATGTCTCCTATTCAAGACAAAAGCCACACCCAGACTTACTGATATGTGGAAAAAACAGGCTTGAAGCTTGATGTAGTAAGGTTGCAGGGGAAAAAGCAACAGCTCACTGGCCCACCTGGATTATTTGATAACCACAGTAGCCTTGAAAAACTGTAGTTGCCAAAATAATGAGCAAAGAACTTTTAATTCTGCAGAGTTGCCTTTAAAGCAGCCTTTGGGCACTGCAGGGCAGGTGATCTCCTGCAGTATTTGTAACTGATACCCCTTGTTTTATAGGACAGTGAGCATGGATCAAACCTGAGTAGGAAGATGGACAGTCTGGGCAGCAACCATTCCATCCCAAGCATGTCTGTGAGCACAGGCAGTCAGAGCAGCAGTGTGAGCAGCATGCAGGAGGTCCTGGATGAGAGCAGCCCTGAACTGGTCATGATGCATAGTGACGAGAGCACAATTAATTGCACTTCCTCCGTTGTTCACAAGAAGGTATGTTCTCTGGTGCTCTCCATAGCTTCTTGCAGTCCCTGCTATTGCTCACGTTGGCTCACCTGTGTAAGGCTCAGTCTTTTGTGGTCCATATGCTAAGAGCAAGAGCTGGTGCCAGGCTTGCCAGAATAAACTGTTTTTCTTCAATAACCTATGAATATAAAAAAGGCTGCTAATGACAGGTAGCATGGTCAGTATCTAGGCAGGGTTCACGCAGACTTACTGCATGCCTCCTTACCCAGCCCTGCATGTGCACTTTATCTCTGCTTATGAAATCAGCCCTTGTTTCCCTGTGAATGATGGTACTGAATGATATAGCACTGTGACAAGTGGTCGTAGCTTCTGAGCTGACCATTTACCAATCACAGTGTGTGATTAAAATCTGCTTGCACTTGGATTTCCCTCATGAGAAGTGGAAGTGTGCAGAACCCTGGACCCTTCCTACAAGGTATGTTTTGAGTCAAGTTCCACTTGATGCTTTTCTGCTGTTTTTGCTGCATGTTGTGATCTTTTGCCTTTCATTTTCTTTGTACTAGATATCAAACTCAAGTTGTCTAACTAAATCAACACCTCATCTGGGATAGTTTGGCAAAAATAGTTTGGGCTTGGCCTTAGCAGTGTCACTTACTAGTCAGCGATAAAATGTAAGGTGATGTGATTGCACTTGCAAAGAGCTTCACGGGAGCATGAGAAGTATAAATTGCCTGTTTGTAAGGTTACAGTAAAGCCTGGTTTAAGCTAGTTTATGTATGTACTTAAGCTAGCTTATATATGTATTTGGGTCAAGGCAATCCTAAGCACAAATACAGGCTGGGTAGTGACTGGCTGGAAAGTAGCCCTGAGGAGAGGGACTTGGGTGTGCTTGTGGACAAAAGGCTCAACATGAGCCAGCAGTGTGCACTTGCAGCCCAGAAGGCTAACCGGATCCTGGGCTGCATCAAGAGAAGTGTGGCCAGCAGATCACGGGAGGTGATTCTCGCCATGATTCTCTGCTCTGGTGAGACCCCACCTGGAGCACTGCGTCCAGTTCTGGAGCCCTTATTACAAGAAGGATGTGGATGTGCTGGAGCGTGTGCAGAGGAGGGCCACTAGGATGATCAGAGGACTGGAGCACCTCTCCTATGAGGCCAGACAGAGAGTTGGGGCTGTTCAGTCTGGAGAAGAGGAGGCTCCGAGGTGACCTTCTTGTGGCCTTCCAGTATCTGAAGGGGGCCTACAAAAAGGCTGGGGAGGGACTATTTAGGATGACTGGTAGTGACAGGACATGGGGGAATGGAGCAAAGCTGGAGATGGGTAGATTTAGAGTGGATGTGAGGAGGAAGTTCTTCACTGTGAGAGTGGTGAGAGCCTGGAATGGGTTTCCCAGGGACGTGTTTGGGGCCCCATCCCTGGAGGTGTTTAAGGCCAGGCTGGATGGGGCTCTGGCCAGCCTGATCTAGGGTGGGGTGTCCCAGCTTGGTAGGGGGGTTGGAACTGGATGATCAGGTGGTCCCTTCCAATCCTGAGTGATTCTGATTCTAAAACTTCTCCAGTGAAGTGATCCTGCTGTGGCAGGGGGATTGGAGTAGATGATCATTCGGGGTTCCTTCCAGTCCCTGATGATTCTATGATTTGTAAGCAGTTTTCCCTCCTGAAATACAGTATTTGAATATTCAAGCAATTGTAAAAGGGAACTTTCAATAAACTTTGCCTTCAACTAAAGATTGAGTTCTCTGTTTAAAGGTAGCAGTAGACAAGTTGCATAGTGTTCAGGATGTTACTTCTTCTGGAAATACATTTGCAGTAACACCTTCAGAGAAGATTGTTTTTTCACTTTTCTAGGTGTTGTGTACAAAACACCAGCCTGAGGAACTGTCCTGTTGTGTGTTCTGGGTGATTCTACTTGGAGCTCTTTCTGCCTTTGCATAGACTTCAGAACTGTGTATTAACTCTATTTCACACCATTAAGCAGTTATGTGTGCATTAATATGGAAGTTTGAGGAGACTGATTTACGGCAGTCCTATGTCACAGTGTCACTGGCTGTTCAGTGCCGTGACAGTTGATGAAAATGAAACATGAGCCACTGTCTTCAGGTAGAAACTGTATTTGTGAGAGAAGTAGAGTTCCTGCTTGTTTTAGTAATATTTTGGTTTATAATCATTGTATGACAATTCTAAAATACAAATAGAAGGAGATTTCTGACGCTATTAGTTCAGCCCTCATAGGTTTCTGCATAGTTATTGTTTTTTTGAGATTGGCATTGAGTCGAGTAGAATCCATAAGCCTGACACCAGGTGGAAGTTCATGTTCTCTGAGTTGAAAAGACAGAGTCTCTTGCATGGTTTTAAATCTTCTTGAAGAATGGCTTAACACTGGTTTGGAGGGTAATCCTGGAAGCACAAAAAAATCACGCAATGCAGTTTTGTTCTAGCAAGTGAGAAGTAGAGAATGTGGAGTTTGGTAGCACTCTGAGCCTAATGACTAACAAAATGGAAAGAACCTGGGCTTCACGTTTAAATTAAGCTTGGTTTTGCATTTAATCAGCCTTTAAAGGCTGAAAATACTGACAAGCATAATTAGCCAGCTGTCTCATTATGTGGGCACAGGGTCACACACAAGATTGTTTTGACATGGGTCAAATCAAAAGTGTTGTGTTAAATGATGGTCTTCTACAAATGTGTTAATTAACAATCTCCACATGTACCAGACTCTGTAAAGTCACCACGATGGCAAGTTTCCAAGACTGTTGGTATTTTCTAAGGCTTAAAGCTGCATCAGAGGCCTTTTGATTTCTTTAGAGCGTGGCCCCAGAATGTCGTGTGCAGTTGTAAAATGTTAGGAGGAGAGTCCAGGGTCACATGTGAACTGTAGTTCCAACCTTCAGCGCCACAAATTGCTGCTCAGTGGAAAAGCCAGTCTGGACTGGTGGTTACTTGGTATAAATCGGGAGCTTTGAGCATCCCCACCAAGCACTCCTAGTACCTATACCATGACCAACTACCCTGAGAAGGCAGTGTGTGAGAAACAGGCTGATGTGTAAAATATCTTTATACACAATTGTTTGTTTTTGTTTTTAACAGCTGCTACTTGGCTGTAACTTCCAAACATGTTTTGTGGTCACATAGTAAGTGACCTGCTTGTGAGCTGGTCTAGGAATTAGGGGGATGTTGGGATGAGGGCTTGATGATCCTGGAGGTCCTTTCCAGCCATGATGATTCTGTAATTCTATGAATTTCCACTGCCTATGTTAGTCCATGTGGCATGATAGCCAGTGTGTTGGGTTTTGCCTGATGGAGAACAGCATTTCTAATAACTCCTCTGTAAAAGCAGGGACAGCCTCACCCTTTACACAGCAAAAAAGCTTTGAGGCAGCAGCAGAGCTCCATGTTTCCTAGCTTGTGCTTAGAGCAAAGGTGGCTCTCACCTACCAGCTGAGTAGAACTTCTAGATTAGAAGAAAAGTCACTGGACAGGAAGCAAACAGTAATAATAAAAAGCCATAATTGAAAGTGTAGCTTTTAATAGAACTCAGCTTATAACTGTGTCTTAAGCTCCTGGAAGCTAAAAACCTGCAGTAGTGTCTCCTGCTCAGGCAGGAAGCCTGTGTCTCCTTCCTTTGGATCGCAGTCCATCCTTAGAATCCAAGACTGCTTCCTTAGGAGGATGCCTTAATCAACAGCAAATTCTGTACAGAAAATTGAACTGTCTGGTCCAGCTTGGGTGAGCTGTATGTTAGCAATTTTTTCTGGACCCTTCACGGGTTTCACATTGGTGACTTCTCCGTGAACATCGTAGGATGATCATTGTAAGAGTTCTGGTTTTTTAATGTCTTTTGAAGATAGTTAACATAACTGTGCTTCTCCATCCAAGGATCATCATACCTATGGATACACGTTCTCTTGTCCACCTCCTGCTGGGAGCTAGTTCAGCTGTTCAGCTGCTTTGTTCAGCTGCCGGTAAATCACAGAATTATTAAGAATTATTGAGGGTGGAAAAGACCTCAGAGATCATAAAGTCTAAATGTGAGTGTGTGTACAGGTGGCTTCCCAGAAATGCTGGTTTGTTGTCCTATGTGAGTATGCCAAGCAGTAAGACATGCTCACAAATTATATTGTTTTATTTCCATAAAACTTCTTAATAGCAAAATAAGGTTGTTCTCTTTTAATCTAAGCAAAAAGCCAACGTGGTATTGTTGCATTCAACCACAGTAAGGTGATGTTGTACTTCAAGTGAAGTTCTTATGAAGCTAGAACTTGGTCAACAAAAATGTCAGGGAAATCCTCTGATTGGAAGTAATTTTGAAAATGGGTGAGAAGAGGATGTACGCAGTAGATCATCACAAATTCTTGCCCAATGTCTGTAATAAAAACACATTTGTATAATAATTGTCACAACCTGAGTGACTTTCCAGGTCCATTAAATTAACCTGTACGTGGTGCCTCTCTCTGCCATGATTAATATGCATATCCTGGATTCTGTGAATGGAGGGAGTGCTCTGCCATGACGTTCTGCGCGAGTTACAGCTGAGGCAAAGCTAAGTGTGCTTTCCTCTGTATCAAGATTTATGATCCATCCTTGGAAGAGATGTTGTTATGAGATGTAAACGATATTTAGGTAATGACTTGCTGAGTTTTGGCTTGTGTGTGCCGGCAGCGATGACTCCTTACGTACCTTCTGGAACTGTGTCAAGAAGGTTGGTGACATGAAGCCTTTTCTTGAAAGACTCTTGATACTTAAACCTCTCTGTAGATTATCGAGGCATTTTCATGCAGTGTATTAAAATGAATGATGGGATACTGTTGTCCTGCTTGCTCTTCAAATTCTTAGAAGGAAGGGATTTGCTGCAATTCCATTAAAGTCCTTACAATGGCACAGAAATTGCCTTTCCTATTTGTCAAGGAGACTGGCAGTCCTTTCCAGTTAGTGAACCCTCTTGTCTAAGGAGTGGGTTTGAAGGTTTTTATTAGTGTCTTAACAAAGTGCAGCGTACAAGGGAATGTTCCTTTTGAGGTGAAAGCTTACATGTTTCAGCTTTAGGCTGGCTCAGTGTCACCAAAGTTTGCAGTTAGGGGTGTATGTTAGGGTTTTAAATTGAAGATGATGGAGTGTCTTTCTCTGTAATTTGTTAATTTTTGTTTGATGCTTTGTCAGTGCAAGGCTTAGTTCAGCTGAATGACAATGTTACACCCTGAAAAACTATAAATACCAAATGCAATTTATAGTTATGTCTCCTCAGTTTTGCTCTGATTAAAATCTGAGGCAGAATTCTCCTACGGAGAAAAATCAACTCCTGTCTACTCACTGAGTTGGTGCCTGTTTGTGTCTATAGCTTGCTTGTTCCTAGCTGGCTTCCGAGCAGGTATTTTATTCTCCTAGGAAGTTCTGTTGCAGTGATTTGTTTATATGGCGTTGGTTTATTTCCCTGGTGTTCCTTGGAACAAGGCACTTGTTTCTCCAAAATAAACCAGAACCAAACCACCAAAAGCTTACCTGACCTGTGTAATTACCAAATGTTGTCAGACAGGAGACTAGTTGGAATATCTTGAATGTGAAATGAAGATACTGTTAGAAACTGTTAGCCATCTTAAAAACTTGCAGCAGTGGTGTTAAACAGATATTCCTGAAATGATGTGCTGGTGTTGGGGGTAGGGGATGGCAAAGCCTTTCTTTCAGTGAGGAGGATGAAAAGCCTATGTGTAGCTGATCCATGGAACTCAAGCAAAATTCAGGTTCTCACTCTGTGGTTGTAATCCTGAAAAATGAGTTCCTTACCTGCAATGCAACACATGCAGGGTTGAGTGGTTTCTGCAGTACAGATTTGTGCAAAGCTGGGAGCTAGGTGATATCCCACAAAGCCAGCTCAGCCCCACTGTCTGACAGAGTGTTTTATAGACCAGAAATGTACTTTCACCTAAGAATAGGTGAATGCAAAAATGCAAATCCATTTTGTTACATGAGTGTCTGGCTAGCCTGAGGCCTATCTCTAGGAATACTGGTCATCTTTAGGCTGGAAGTGATGTGATGCTATCTGTCTACACCCAAAGATGCCTACAGTTATGAAAACCCCTATGAGTAGCATCTTCTGCTCAGCTTTACTTCGTATCGAAACTGATTCACAAAAGATAACTTGGCCTGCTTTTCTTAGACATCAGAGTGGCCTTGGCCAAGGCTAATAGACCTGAGCAGAAACTCAGGTAAGGTGCTCAGATGACACACCAGTAGTAGCCATTTAGATAGCCAGCAGGAACTCAGTTGCATCAATTTGTGTCTGAACAAATGTTCTGGTTTCTCCGTATTTCTATTTATCCAGAGATTTCCACAAGATTTGTTTTATTTCTTGTAGGTTACTTATTAGTCCATATGTAGAAGTCCTGACTTTGGGTTTCCTCACTGTTTTTGAAAGACTTGCTTTTCAGCACCTCTTAAGCAACTGGAAGATCCACAGCTCTCTGGGTGGGCAGTACCATAGAAATATTTGAGAGTTTTTGGTGAATACAATCAGTGATTTCAAAGCCAACACCCAGCCAAATACTCCTGTGTGTTGCAATCAACCTAAAATTGTTCGTGTTGCAATCAACCTAAAATTGTTCGTGTAGCAGGTATTAGTCAGAAGAATGAATTATTTTCTTCAGAACCTTCAACTTCCTATCAGAGTGTTGCCCTTGAAGTGAAGGATTTTGATGGTTTGATAAGCGTGCTTGAGGTTGTATTTGTAAGAAAATATTGCAATTCATACAGAAATGAGATGGAAGGTGGACTTTACACAGAAGAGCCATTACTTTAAAAACAAAGCAGGTTGAGAGCTAAGCGATCCTGACCCTAACCTGGTGAGTTTCTGGGGTGCTTTTGAATTAGGTTTTGCTTGCTGAGTAACTTGAGCTGAGGTAATAGTTTTGCATCTTTGTTTCCTGCAAATCTGGAGCTAAAAGTTTGAAACAAAATGTGATGGTTTGTGCCAACATCTGAAAGGAGATGTGATTGAAGCATCCTGTAGTGAGCTGTTGAGAGAAGAAAATAAAGTAAAAAGAGGACAAATGTATTTTCTGAGTTGGTAGGTGGATGTGTGTTGTAGTAGCTATCAGTCACACTGTCCAAGGATGTCTACTCTGGGTTTAATTAATTTACAGATCTCTATTTACTAACAATCTCTGTGGTCATGAAACTTTCTAGCTTTGGTAAGTGTGTCAAGTTATTTTATTTCTGATAATGTGACAGGTTTTTTGAAAAGTATTTTGCCGGTTATGGTTCTGTAGGTTTAGTTGAAAGTTGGTAGTTGTCTGCTGAATGCAGAAGCCTCAACTCTCAGATTAAGGTGGATCGAGGACAACCATTGATGTATTTGCCCACTGGACATTGGTCTTTTACTTGTTCAGTTGTAAACGAGTTTTCCCATTCCTTGTTCAGCTCAGTTTGAAATGGAGAATACAGTTGTTTCTCAGTCCTGAAGGGCAATTAGATTCTTACGTGCTCTACTTCAGAGCACTACAAGTCCTATAAAGCAAGGCCGGGTTGACATTCTGCCCTCTAAGAATCCACCTCGTGGATAACAAAGTAACCTACAAATAAATTTTTCCTGTGTAAGAAGGTATTGCCATTTCAACTCTAGCTGGTGTTTTGGAGCATTCTGAAAGATCTGAAAGCCCACTGTAGAAATGGTTGGGTTTAGTTTTTTTCAGTGATGTGCTGTTGCTCTGGTTGTAATATTTCACATTGATCCTGGCTTCCTAATGTGACAGGAAGAGGGAAGATGGACCAGGATTGGAGTATTGCTAACAGGCTTTAGGAACCTTGGATATTCACAGATGCTGCTGTAGGATGTGAGTATGAATATGGGTAATATTTGGCCTGTCGCCAACCTTAATTTCATAGCTGCAGTAGAGTTATAGCAGTCGCTGTTCAGTGTTGATTCTGTTCAGTCTCCCATGGGTCAAAAGGGTCTTACAGAGACATCTGCAAGGTTTTTATCAGTTTGTTTTGTGTGTGAGGTGCTCCAGTTCCAGCCTTTGAGAAGGAAGCCTTCCCCCTCCTCCAGCTTGCTTGTACCAGTCCATTCACATGAGGCTGCAGAATTGCTTGTTGGAGAGCATGAGGCCAGGTTGCTTCTAGCACAGCCTCTTGCCTGGCCACAGGGTCATTGTGCTCCAAAACACACCCATGGAAATACCAAACTAAAATGTTAGTAGCGAGTCTGTGTGCTTTGGGTTACTTGGGTATCCTGGATTGTATTTCATGAAGTCCTTCTGACACCTACTTGATAGATGTAGAGAACTTGGGGTTGATACTCTTCCAGTGGAGCCAGAAGTCCAGTTAAATTGAGCAATACTGTTAAACTTTAAATGTTTAATCAGGGGGTTTTGGTGCAACTATTGTAGAGCCCAAGACGTGCCTTTCTCAGGAGAGCATGCAGGTCTGGGACCCCTGTGCAAGTTCAGGAGCTAAGATCAGGAAAATTGCAGTAATTACCGTTTATATCTGCCTCTTCCTGTTATAAGTGCAGCAAATTCAGATTAAGAATGGCCAATATGGAGTGAAACTGCAACTTATTACACTCTAGCAGTAGTCCTGCTGCTTATACTGGGGACTCTCCCTTTTAACTGCTTTAGCTGGTTCTTGGGTAGATGTGGAGGAGCCAGTGTGGTCTTGGCCATTGTGCTCCCTCCATGCTAAGGCAAGAGAAAGGAAGCATTCGGAATGAAAGGTAGGAGAAAAGGGTTTAGAGTTTAAAGCTCTTTATATTGGTGTTTTGGCCAGCAGGACTAGAGAGCTGATTGTCCCCCTGTACTCGGCACTGGTGAGGCCTCAGCTCAAGTACCAGGTTCAGTTTTGGGGAAGGACATTGAGGGGCTGGATTAGGTCCAAAGAAGGGCGGTGAGGCTGGTGAAGGGCCTGGAGGACAGGTCTGATGGGGAGTGGCTGAAGGAACTGAGGTTGTTTAGTCTGGAGAAAAGGAGGCTGAGAAGAGACTTTATTGCTCTCTCCAATAAACTGAAAGGAGAGTGCAGAGATGGAGGGTCAGTCTCTTCTCCCAAGTCACTAGTGATAGAACAAGAGGAAATGGCCTCAAGCTGTGCTATTTCTTCTCTGACAGAGTAGTCAGGGGTTGCAATGGGCTGCCCAGGGAAGGGGGTAGTCACCATTCCTGGAGGTGTTCCAAAAATTAGTGGCTGTGGCCCTAGGGAACAGGGTTAATGGGCAGGGTTGGGTTGGGTTGATGCTTGGACTGGATGATTTTGGAGGTCTGTTCCAACCTTCGTGATTCTGTGATTGATTCTATTTCTGCCACTAAGCACTAGTAGCTGGCAGGGTGGCATGTGTGCCAGAGCAGGCTGCCATTGCTGCTCCCCAGTGGAGCCCATGCTGATGGGTGGATGGCAAAGGATGCTCCATCCTGAGGGTGTAGCCTGTGGGCTGGGTGTGCTGAATTTTGGCATTCGCAGTTTCATGTAGTAGGACTGTGGTGACATTCTTCCCGATTAGGGTCTTGCTCTACACTCGATGAGTGCTTTGTTCTGTCGCAAAACCTGCAGGCGCCGTTTCACCGAGGTACAGCCGCTCCCGGTGAAGCCTTGCCAGAGAGCAGGAGGGAGGTTGCACCAGGAACCGCTTGTGCTAAAACCTGTGAGCTGTTGCTTTAAAAGGAAAAAAAAAAAAAATCCTTTGTGGGTTGTGGAGAGAAAGTGCTAGAACTGTGCAGGATCATGACTGGAAAGCAGGATCCCTGGGTGGTCACGGAGGCTTTCCTGGTCATCTCCAGCCTGCCATGGTTTTAGCCAGGATGCTCATCCTCCCCGAGATATAGCGAACAGGAGACAAAGAAACCCTATTGCAGCTGAACTGCTCGGCAAAGGGAACGAGTCAAAATGTTGCTCTTGTGTTAAAAGGGAACAGCAGCATCTCTGCTAGACACGGAAATCACGTTTGTAACGGGATTGCTCAGTTCCAGCGCTCAGACCCAGCCTTTCCGAGGAGCCTGATCGTGCTGCTGCAGTGCTTTATGCTTTGAGGCTTTTTTTTTTCGCACATATGTAATGCTGGAGGTTTAAAAAAAAAAGGAAAGAAAAAATAACAACCCCCATCCAGGGATTCAGAAGGCATCCCGCTAGCGATCAGCTGACGCGCCGAAGCCGAGCCTGCAATGTGTTGCTTATTCATTTTGTACGGTGGGAGCTGCCGGGGCTAGCAGAGAGCTGAACTATGCCTCTCCAACCGCCGCGCTGGTGCACACAGAGGGCTGAGCGAGAGGCAGCCACTGCGGGAAGAGCACAGCCGGACTTTCTCCTTGTTTTTATCCATTTCTGCAGGATCATGTATTTATAAGGGATGAGGTGGGCCACAGGGATCGCAGGCCTGAGGTGCGGCCTACCCAGTCAGTACAGAATCAGGCCCTCCACTACCGGAACCGAGAGCGCTTTGCCACAATCAAATCAGCATCTTTGGTAAGCAGCCACCCCACCCCACCTCCTCCCAGCCCCAGCCCTGCTGCAAAGGGGTCAGGGCTTGGGGTTGGGGGTTTTTTTTAATTCCTCTCCTAATTATTTGTTGTTGTTGTTGGCATAGCAACTGGATATTGCTCTGAAAGATATTTGAATTCTGTGTGTGTGAGATGTGAAATGTGGAACCTGTTTAATCCCTCCGTGTATTTCCAGCCCATGTGAGATAAGCCACCTTCTCGGCTGCGGTGAATATCCTCTGATTATTTCCCCCCCCCGCCCTTCCTGCCGATCTCTTTTGTTAATCTGCTGGTGTGCATGTGCATACAGTGTGGGGATGTGCTGCTGAGAGATGCTCAGAAGCTGTGGAGGTACAGATGCAGATGGGTGTTGGAACAATAAGACCACTGCCTCCCAGCTGAGCTGCTGCCTGTTTTTTCATTCATTCATTTTGAACAACTGTACTGTGACTGCTTTTTTCAGCTTGATCCCTGGAAAGGATGGCTGGGTTGGAGCTTACGGCAGGCTGTGGGCTTACAAAGAGGAGGGGGATGGGATGAATCCATCAAGATTTGTACTATTGCAAATGTGATTGCTGTGGATGCCTTTGTAGTAGGGAAAGGGGTGTGTGCCAGTGGAGTTAGTTGTCATGCCAGCTCCCCCACCCTGCATCTGCACAGGCTGCGGTCAGGAGTGGTGCCTGGGGGGGGGGGAAAGGGGTGAAAAATGGCCTTGTAAAGCTAATATGAGTATAATCTTAAATATTTCAGCCCAATGCTCTTAGAGGTCAGATGAACGGGAGCATTAGAAAGTGCCCACTGTTTGGCCCTGGTACTTGCTCAGTGCTATGACATCATCCTAGACCAACCCCAGAATTACACCAGTGAGCCCTCCCCTTCGTGTTTTACCCTTCCTGAACGGTGGGGGGGGTTTCTTCTATACCACCATTTCTTAATCCCCTGAATTGCTTCCCATTTCCACATGCAAAAGGCAGTGTGTGTGTGTGTGTGTGTGACAGCACAGCTAAAGGTGGTGAGTGCAGGGAAAAGGCAGCAGCATTGGCAGCAGCCACATTTTTTCTATGTTGCTGCTGCTGTTAAAATCTAAAGTGATTCTGTAGCATTTAGGCTTCTGGCCAGATGCTTCATGGACTGACATTTGAGTGGAACATCTGAGTTCCACCTTTTGCAGGTGTGCTTCTGGGTAGCCATACTCTGAGTGCACCCCAGGCCAGTGTTCCCTGCTCCCTCTTCCCATCCTTTTCCCCCTAAGTTTAAAAAGTGACCTAGAAATGGGTGCATTGGAGGATTCCATGCACTACACCTGACACAGTCTGCTGTGTGAATTTTTCTCGTGTGTGTGTGTGTGTGTGCATGCAGCCAGTGTAGTGCCAACGTTACTGCCTGCGCAAGTGGGATTTGGTTAGATTGGCTGGGGAGAAGAAATGATGAATGACTTGAGTATCGTACTCTAAGCATATGCACAATTTGATTGATAAATACGTGTGTGTTGAATATATTCATATTCTTTTACTCCCAGTGAAGAGCTGCTGCACCTTCTGTCCTGCCTTCAGCAGCGGTCTGTAACTCCTGTCTTTCTTGAATAAGTCATCCCTGGGCTACTGGGGTGGCTGGAAGGCATTGCAGGTTAAGGCCACCCTGGGAGCTAATGGAAGATGTGTCTATGAAGGTATAGACTGCGAGGTCTTTCTACACCTCTTAAGCATTGTAGAAGACAGCTGATGTCCCAAGGTCACTCCTAAATCCCATTATAGCCTCTTGTGGGACTGGGACTGTCTCTACCTTAATTCCTTAGTTGCTTTAACTTGCTGAATCTCACTGCTTCAATGACCAAGTGATGCTAAAGATAAAATCAATACAAGGTGAGGAAGATAAGATTTTTGAGAACTTTCATCTTTTTGGTTTTCTGTGGGACTTGTGTGTCTGGGCTTATGCTGGGAGGAGTTAAGGTGCACCCTTAAGGTGATCAGTACATGCACAGTATCTTTTGGGGAAGAGGAAGTCCCACCAGTTGGTTCACTGTGTTAATCAGCAGGCTTTGGGAGAAGCACATGGTAGCATGTATCATGCCAAAGCTTTGTTGTCCCCACTGTAGGCACATGTATCCCCTTCCCAGTATAGAGGGAAGCTCCCAAAGCATCACCTTGGTGCTACAAAGAGGTGTCACCATGTCTTGGTCTGGCGGTTATGTGGCAAGGGAGATGATTGCTTGTGTTTGCCACAGAAATATTTTGTTTCATTTCAGTCAGCCATTTCAGTCAGATGGGTTTTCACTTAATAATCTTTTATTCCCACTTCTTCATGTCCCAAAGTGGAAACCTAGAAGGAAAATAAGAGCTCAGTCACTGCATAGCCCATGATAATTCCAGCTCACATGCTTGGGTTTGAAGTGTGGCTGTCGGCACACATTTGCATCACAATGTATTTGATCACCGATTGGTGACTGAGTGATGTCAGCAGGCAGTGCTGCTGCCCTTATGATCAAGGGAAAACTTCTCTTGTGCCTACACTCTTCTCTCCTGCTTAAATATCTATCAAGAGGGCAAGGTCAGCCACGTAGCTGGTATGGGAAGAATTACCTAAATATGTCTGGAATGTATAATATGAAACCAGAAATGCAGACTTTAGTAATGTCCCCAAGTTAATCTTCCAACAGCAGCTTGGAAAAAATTGATCCACTGCGAGTGGGGGCTCAATATCCCACAGTATGAAAAGCCAAGTAAACCAGTAAAAACTGAGTAAATCTCTACACCCATTAGCTGGTTTCTCAGCAGCTGGGTACTGTTTCCTGGACATGGAGACTGCATAAACCATTGAGAGCATCAGGTGGCCTCTGTTGCACAGAAACAGAAAATGGGAGTTCTGACTCCAAATTCATTAATATGGGGTAACATTTGTAAAAACTACTGCCTGTGGCTTTTGCTGAACACCACCTCTCAACACAAGAGCAGGGCAGCATTAAGGAGGAAAAGACCAAGTCTGGAAGCTGTGCATGTTGCTTTAGGGTCTTGGGTCCTCAAGGTCCTGTTTATCCACCCTTAGACCAGGATGGAATAAAGACAGGCATTTCTGAAAAGGTGCTCCCAACCTGGATGCTGGATCTCTTTCCAAAACAAGCTCACGTAGTTTCAGCAAGTGCAGGGGTCACAGGGCTGTGTTGGACTGAGCTCTAAGCTCTGAATGTCCAACTGATGTTGAGTGTGACTGTTGTGTCCTGTTGCTCAGTGAAAGCATCACTTGAATAAGGAGGAAGCTGGACAGGCCTCTAATAAAAACAGTGAAATAGGCTCTGCACACAGAACAGGGTGTGGACACACCTTTCGTAGGTTTCGGAGATGTTTTTATGTTACTTGGGTTACAAAAGTGCTGAAGAAAGGAGCAGGTGTGGTGAAGCCAGCTGCAGGAGTTTACCTTTGGTCATAACTCAAGCAACGATTTTAAGTCATTCTTTCCTGCTATCCCTCTCTCTTAGATCACTGTGGTGACTATCTGACCTCCCCTTTCCCCCCCTTTACTTCGTTTAATGTTACACTTTTGGAAACAGTAGCCTTCACTCACTTGGAACAGTCATGGAAAGCACACTTTGTTTTTGCTGTTGCAGTGAAAGCCGCTATCTGAAATGGAGATCAGGTACCTACCACATCTCCATGTTATTTTGCAGGCTATCAGTGATCCATGAATTAAAAGTTACAACTGAAAAATCAAAGTCTTGGAGCTCAGAAAGCCCTTTTTTAAAAAGAGGGGCAGAAGTTCTGTGTATTGATAAGACTACCTCATCCACATTTTCAAGTAGAAGGTGTTTTTTAAATGTGCGTTACTGGATGACTTTGGTGCTTGACCCCTTAACTCATCATTGCCTTGGTAGCTGCTTTTACAGTGTTCAAGTGAAATGATCTCACAGTTCATTTCATAGAAAGATCAGATTGTGGGGGCTCTGTTGAAGGGCTGGCATTGTCTTTGAAATCAAAATGCCAGCAAGATGATGATAAGATCTCATCCAGGGTTTGCAAAGCTAAATGTCTAGGTATGTGTGAGTAGGGGCCTTCTGGATGTGGCTGTTCAGATGACCCCATCCAGGGCAGTCAGGCTCGAGGTGCGTTTTATGTGATGGCTGTTCCTTCACACCCTCTCCTGCTCAAGCAATGACACCTTTTGTTCCAACTGGTCAAGTTTCTCCTACTCAACTCACCTGGCTGCTGCCTTTATAGGTGAAAATTAAAATGCCGAACTTGTCCTTTCTCATGGCAAAGTACTTCTCTTTGTATGAGAGGCTGTTGGCAGTGTCTTGCTCAACTTTCTGCTTTGTTCAGCACAGGGGTTTTGTTATTGAGAGGTGAGAATCACTGTCCTTTAGGAGAGTGCTCAGGATCTTGGTGAGATGGAACTCAAGAGAGCTACTCATTTGGAGGAGAGATTTTGGGCCCAACTTGCTTATGTGGAGCAAACATTTTAGAGGAAAAATTTTAGTTTTATTGCAAGTGAGAGTAGGCTGGAAAAGTCAGCTCTGTTCTCAGTTCCGTGTGCACCAAAGACAAAGAGAGATAAGAAACTGAGGAAATGTCATACCTTGCTAAAAGCTGTTCTATTTTATACAGGTTTTTCTGCTGATGACCTGATTGATTATTCCATACTGCAAATGGAGCTTTAGGAAACTGCAGCTTTCTGCTTTAAAGGTTCTGACATTTTCTGGCTACGTGGAGAACAAAGTTTGCAATGAGCAATTCAGTTGTCATCATCTTTTTTTCCCCCAATCTATAGGATTATGTTTGTGAAGTTATGTTTTGAGTGCCTTTGTTTAAGAACACCAGCAAAGTGCTTACTGGAACTTCCCCAAATTTTCTTCTTTAAAATGATTGCTCAAGCTTTTCATTTATCATGGGCTTAATCTTTAAAACTATAATCCTTCATTCATGGTTAGTCTGAGGTTCTTATAGGACTGAAATGGTCATACTCAGTAACTAAATTTCTTCCAACTCCATCCTTGCCTGGAGATCAGCACTTGGAGACCTTGTCTGTGAAGACAGAGTTCTGAAGAGTGGTGGTAAACTAGATCTTCAGAGTGAATGTGCTGAATGTAGGCATTAACTCCATAGGATGTCACTGAGTTAACTGTTCTCCCCTGTCTTAGGGCATTAAATAGTTCTGTTTTCCTCTCACTCTTCAACATCACATCTTCTGCTGTGACTGGAAAGATTTATCAGCTGGTGTTACACATAAGAATTGCATCCCATTGTAGAGGATAAATATTTCAGATCTAATGTGAAATCTTTCCAAGTCAGAATTCTTGTCCTGGTAGAGATAAGCTAAGCAAAGCTAAATGTGGGGTGCACAGGAGCAGCAGAACACCAGATAAAAGTTGAATGATTTTTGCTGTGAGTAAACCAAGTGCATGTTCTAGATCCTACTGGAGATTAGACGAAAGGGGAGAGTGGCAAAGCTGCAGTGGCTTCTTAGATCCATTTTTTCTTATGCTCTTGCTGTTTGCTTTGCTCTGCCAACTTCTTGGAACAGAGTGTGCCACATACAGCGTCCCACTGCTCAGAAAAAGGCCCGGCCTCAAAAATAGCACATCCAAGTAGATCTTGTACTGCTACATGGTGGTCGCACTGTATCTCTTTGGTTCCGTGCATCCCTGACCAAGTCTGTTCTCTCCAAGTTGTGTGTCCTTTAGCGTATTAAATGGCTTATGTGAAACGATGAGAGTTGGCCTATTTACCTGACACCGGTCTTTTATCCTTAACTTGGGTGACTTCTCAGAGGAACTCACATTGCCTGGAAGCTTCTGACAGAGATCTTACTCATGCTGAACTTAACTGCAATGTGCAAGTTCCTACAGATGCTTGCCAGCTTCTGCAGAAGAGTTTATGGAGTAATTTCTGGAGTCTCACAGACTCCTGTTATCTGTTTCACTACCTAGTCTCAAGCACTTGAAGGCTGTTGTGTTACACCAGTTGTTGAAGGGCAGGTATACATTTAGCCCAGTCAACTTCCAAACAACATCCCAAAGTTCCTTGTGCAAGGAGTGTGTGGTTTATGCATCGTTACTGACCTCACAGCTGATGTTGAATGCCATTGCTGTGGTGAATCCACCATCATCTCTTCCTGCCAATGAAGTCTAACGTGGCACTGCAGTCAGGCTAATTCTTTGCTTTCTTTACAGTCAAATGTTCCTTTTTCTCGGGGATCATCTTTAGGAGGGATGGGGGAAGACAGGCCATCCACTTCAGAAGAGTCATCCTTTCATGTTTGGTTTCTTATTCTGGAGCTCTGACTATAATTTTATAGCTTCATAACTATTAACTGTAAATGGTTTCTAATCTGTTTCAAGATGAAGGCTTTGCAAGACTCTTTCCAACCTTCTCTTCATGTTTTTCCCAAGTCTTGAGCTGAGACAGGATGCAGCGTGCTGTCTGCCTTGAGTGACACATAGTCATGGTGTTGAACTTGTTTGTTGATTTTGGAGCTCTTGATCTCTACTTCTTACCAGCTACTAGTCCTGAAGTACAGATCTGCAGCAAGTGGTCCTGGTTTGCCACAGGGTAGACAAGTTGCTCTTCTGTTGAACTTGAGCCTTCTTGGGTCTGTACGTATATCCCATCCTATGCCTGAACTTAATTTGAAGATGACTGAAAAATAGCCCTCAAATCACAACAGTGCTGTGGATGGTGCCAGTTGTTTCTCTTGGCTACTGTGGAGAAATTCCATGGGGCTCCCGCAGACTGCAGGAAGGGCCGTTTCATAAAGCTTCAATGGTCACCTTTAATGGCTGAGTTGTTTGCTTCGTACTTGTTTGGTGTGAAAGGAGAGGTCCCTTTTCAAAATCTCCCTACAGAGCTGGGAGCTGCAGCTTGAGATGTGCACCAAGGTTCCTAGGACTGTATTTTTTTTAAAAAAATAATTTAAAATATCTATCTGAGACACTTCTTTTGAAATGGAAGAACTACCATTTGCATTTTCTTCTGACATTTTTTGGCACAACTTCCTGGGTTTTTTTCCCTTCCTTTCACATGGATACACTTGGGCATGGAAATGAACCTGTGAGGCTGTTTCAGCTGAGCAGAGCTTAAAATCTGCTTATCCCATCTGATCAATCTTGCTAAGAGTACACAGTTCCAGAACAGTGTTCCCTTGTTAGAAAACTTTAAATTCCAACAGGGAATGAGCTCACTCTGTCATCCTCTTCAATTTCAAGAACAAATTTGGAAGGAGGCTACTTGTTGCAGAGAATGTGTATTGGGGACGGGGGGGGGGTGCATCAAAACTGTGGTGACTTGAGGAGGAAGGAATAAACAAGGTGAGTTGTGGGAGCTGCTTAAAATGGATGTAAGTCCGTGTTGGCCTTGGGATTTGAATCGTGTCTGAAAAAGATTGCCAGCAACCACCTTCACTTCCAGATCTCCCCTGCTGTTTCCTGAAGCTGTGAGGAACCCACTGTTTATTTGTAACACGGCATCTTCTGCTGCGTTATGTAAAATGTGTATAAAATTCCCAGAGAAAGATGGAGGGTAAGAGAGAGAGAAACCTTATGGCCTCACTTGTGGTGTTAAACAGCAGCACCCTCTATAACCTGGTAGAACATTCCCTGAAAGTTGGTTTCTCTGAGTACGGTGAAGCACGGTCTGTTTTACAGCTAAGCAGGGCTTATGGAGGCAGATTGTCTATGCGTGAGGCCATGTAGCACTTCTCCTTTTCCTGACATCAGGTTACAAGACAGATCCATGAGCATGAGCAGGAGAACGAGTTGCGGGAACAGATGTCAGGATATAAGCGGATGCGGCGCCAGCACCAGAAGCAGCTGATCGCCCTGGAAAATAAGTTGAAGGCCGAGATGGACGAGCACCGCCTCAAGCTGCAGAAAGAGGTGGAGACACATGCCAACAACTCGTCCATTGAGCTGGAGAAGCTGGCCAAGAAGCAAGTGGCTGTGATAGAGAAAGAGGTGAGTAGAGTCACAGGCTTCCTAGCTGTACATGAGAGTGGAGGGGTGTGTACCAGGTCTCTGAGACGGCAGTGAAAGTGCTTCTCAAAGCTGTTCTTATGTGACTGTTTGGTCACTGTCTGGTTGCTACAAGTGAACCCCTGGGTGATGGGCAGCACACCATGGTCTTTGACCTAAGAGTCCCGAGAGACTGGCAAACTGGAGACTTGGAGGGAGCTTTTCCTCATGCCTGGGAGGGTGACCAGTCTTGCTGCTGTTGTGCAGGGTGCTTAACAATCAACATCTTAATCCCACTGGTAAATCAGTGGGATTTTACCCTCTGGGGTGGTTTTGGTGGTGGTATAAGACACATTAGGAAACTTCCGTGTCTGTAGGTGTTGTGGGCTTTTTGTGAAAGCAGTTTTCATGTGGTTAAAAACACAGCTGTGTCTAGCACAGGGATGGGGGGGAATGACAAAATACAACAGCAGCCAGATTTGTGCTGTGTTCTGTACCTGCTCCCTCACCTTTCGCGTTTTTGTCTTTCTTTTTTTCTCTCTCTGCCTCACAGGCAAAGGCAGCTGCAGCAGATGAAAAGAAATTCCAGCAACAGATTTTGGCTCAGCAAAAGAAAGATCTGGCGACCTTTTTAGAAAGTCAGAAGAAACAATACAAGCTTTGCAAGGAAAAGATTAAAGAGGCAAGAAACCATCATTTTCAGGGCTGGAGGGGTGGAATGAACGTGAACTAGACTTCCATTTAGACAAACCCAGACCAGCCCAGGGGTTTAAGAGGTGCTGTCATGCTTGGAAGCAGATCTAGACTCTCAGCAAGTAAACATTCAGGAACTGGCAGCATTTCTAGAATAAGCTGTAGGGATGCTAAAGGTGCCTCTGCAGTTTGCTCTAGTTGAATTTTTGAAAGTAAAGATTTCAAATGGGAAAATATGACTTCACAGTGAATTCTTCTTTCCCTTTTTCTTCATCTGTTTTGGTTTTGTTGCAGGGTTGGGTTTTTTTTCCTTAAGTTGTAAATAGTCAGAGCAGCCATTTAGACGTCACTTGACTAAAAGCCTTATGATGATTTACTTTGAGAAAAATTATTCCTCGGAAATTGCAATACTTCAGTACAGCGTCCCCACTATATCACAAAAACTCATTTGCTTTTAGCATGTGGAAAATACCATGTGAATTAGTTGAGCACAAGTGCCTTTGAAAGAAAATGTAAGCCTAGGCTGGACTCCTGTGTGACACCTGTGCTGAATGATGAAGGGAGCCAGTGGTTTTGACTCAATCTCCTTCCTGGACAGCCAGATGTACCCCAGCAGTGGTTTGTTACCCTCTTTCTATTGTTGCACTGTCAGGCCTTGAAGATATTTGTGTTTAGTGGCTGCTTTTCCCTCTTCAGTGGGGTTTCCTTCCTTGGTGCTTTATTACACAGCTCCAGATGCTGTAGGGCTGGGCACAGACAGGTGACAAATCTGGTTCTGCTGGTACCCAGTGGTGCAGTCAGGCTTTTTGGTGTCCTTCCATGAACTGAATGGTAGAGAAGTAGCCAGAGAGTGCAGGTCTTCTAAGTCCTGTGTCACTGTGATTTTAAAGGAAGTCTTGTTCTAACCCCGTACACAGGAAATGAATGAGGACCACAGCACACCGAAGAAAGAGAAGCAAGAAAGAATATCCAAACATAAAGAGAACCTGCAGCACACACAGGCTGAAGAGGAGGCCCATCTTCTCAGCCAGCAGAGACTCTACTATGACAAAAACTGCCGCTTCTTCAAGAGAAAAACGATGATCAAGAGGCATGAGATTGAGCAGCAGAACATTCGGGAAGTATGGCACCCTTCACTTTCTTTGCCAAGCACTTTAGCTTCACATCAGAAAACTCTTTTACAAGCTGACACTAGTTTTTTGTGTTTCCTATTGCTAAACAAAACAGAAAAATGTAGGAAACACATTTTAGGAACTAGATTTACACACAGATGTGGCTGCTTCTGATAACAGTGCTTCTGGGGGCTAGCAGTGCTGACTTGCAGGCACAGAGACTCTGTGAGCCACATAACCAGGGTCAGATGTTTCATATGATCTGCAGTTTGATTTTTTTAGGATGCTGCTAGGCTACTTGAGCACTAAAGGTGGTTTGTGCTCTTTCAAGGGCTGGAGCCACCTATCGTGTGGCTGAACGGGCATCACAAGTGAAGAGTTGTGCTTGTTGGCTATAGACAATTTACACAGCTCAAATGTCTGTAAAAAACCAGGGGTGACCTTAGAAGAGCAATATTAAGGTTGCAGAATTAAGTGCTACAGATAATAGTAATAAGTACCAGAAACGCAGTCCTCTCATGTCTCTGCAGATAATCGTAGAATCATGGAATCATAGAATAGTCTGGGTTGGAAGGGACCTTAAAGATCATCTAGTTCCAACCCCACTGTCGTGGGTAGTGACACCTCTCAACAGACCAGGGTGCCCAGAGCCCCATCCTACCTGGCCTTGAACACTTCCAGGGATGGAACATCCACAGCTTGTCTGGGCAGCCTGTTCCAGTGCCTCAGCACTCTCACTGTAAAGAATTTTCTCCTAATATTTAATCTCACTCTCCCCTTTTCTAGCTTAAAGCCACTTTCCCTTGCCCTATCACTACAAACTCTTGTAACAACCTCTTCCCCATCTTTCGTATAAACCTCCTTCAGGAACCTGAAATTGTCCCTGGAGCCTTTTCTTCTCCAGGCAGAACAGCCCCAAATCTTGCAGCCTGTCCCCAGAGCAGAGGTACTCCAGCTCTCTGATCATTTTTGTGGCTTCGTTTGGACTCGCTCCAACAGTTCCATGTCCATCTAGTTCCAGCCCCTGCCATGGGGTTGGAACTCTCAACACCTCTCACCAGACCAGGTTGTCCAGAGCCCCGTCTACCCTGGTCTTGAACACTTTTAGGGAGAAGGCATCCACAACCTCTCTGGGCAGTAATCAGATGTTGCCTTTATACTTGGCACAGCAACAGTCACAGTTGTTAACCATAAGTTGTTCCATATCTTGCTTTTCCTTGTTAGTCATTAGCCTGACTGGCTCTCTGCAATCAGATACCGCTTTGGAGAACTAATTATTACTTGTGGATTCCTCAGTGGCATCACTGTAGTTTCTGAATTCTTCATGAATGTCAGTTTTGGATAAAACTATCAGATAAGAAGGAATGTTAGGAAAGGCTGAGAGTACATGGTCACAAATTTCTAGTAATCATGGACTTTCCCTGCTACCACCGTATTTTCCAGGGTACTGAATGTTCCCCTGTATTGTGCCTTTGCTGCCCTTGACTTCACATGCACCTGGGACCTGTGCAGGTCACATCTAGACATCCCAACCTGGAAACCCTGAGAGTAAATAACTGAAAAGTCAGATTTGGACACCCTTAGCAGACCATATAAGCCCTGAGGCAGGGAGGAAAACAGAATTCCGTTCCCAAGCCTGGGATTTTAACAAGAAAGTGTTCCTCTGAGCTCCTGCCTTGAAGCTCCTCAGAGAGATGTGATTTTCAGAGTGATCCAAGTGTCTCTTTCCTGCCAATAGCATTGCTGCTGACTAGTTCCAGTTCACTGGATCGGACACTTGCAGCAAACAGCACCCCAGGAATGTTGTTTTATTGATGTTTTAAGTAACCACAGAGGTTTATTCTGTGCGAGTGGGAAAGTGTTTTATGGAGGCAGAGATCGCACTGAGAACTGAAACTACATCTGCAACAGGCATGAGAGGCTATCAGCCCTGTTCTGAGTCACAGGTTCAAGTGCCCCAGCCTGCACTGTGGCCAGAGGTGCTGCCCCAGTGTGCTCCTTGCCTCTGTGTACCTGGGACATGATTTCAGCACACCAGTACATCACATTTTGTATCTTGGCTGTTGAGCTGAAAGTTTTGCTTAAATATAAACATGTGCAACACCTTTATGGCTGACAATGCAGAGAAGACTTGGCCCCGTCTTCTCCATCCTCCTAGTTTAAACCCGCTGCAGTTGTTACAACCAGGGGTGCTGAGTTGCCTGTGCAAAGGTGCTGATGTTGAGCGTTACAGCAGGACTACAACATGCAAACCCCATCTTGGAATAATTCACTTTATTAATTTTGCTGCTTCTGCTGCAGAAACTTGTTAGGCTGAGCGAACACTCTGTGAGTTTGTATGTGTGGTGTGAGGCATCCCCCGCTGTGCCTGGCTTGGTTGAATGTGAAGAAGAGTTTGTAAACCTGGGAGGTAAAACTCAGCCACAGCCGGGTACTATCTGTGAAGGTCACCAGGCAGCAGCAAGGGGTGCAGCTGCAAGAGCTGCTTGACGGAGCTGGATCCAGCTCTGTGCTCCACAGGTTGTTGCTGATACCTTGACACAGAAATAGTAGTTATCAGTGAGAGATTGTGGAATCTTCCTTGACTTCTAACTCAGGGACTCGACATTTCAGGAACTCCTTTGTGCAGAGTGCAAAGTTGCAGGAGGCTTGGGCTGTAAGATCTCAATTTTAACAATTTGCTGTGCCTGGGGCCATAACCCACCTCTGCACAGGGGTAGATGAAATTCTTTCCTTACCTGCTGTCAACAGGTTAACTGTGGGTTAAGCCTCAGGTACAGCAGGTTGTCATTCACCTCAGCTGTGGCCATTCCAGTATAAGTGACTTGAGACCTCAAAGCCTTACCTACCAGGGCCTAGCAGAGGCTCGGGGTAATTTAAAACAGATAAACAAGAGCCTTCCATTCTGTCAGGCACCCAGGAGGAATTTATTAAAACCTCTTGTGATTTCCAGCAGTCACAGGGCTTGTGTGTGGTCCCAGTGACACCTGCTGGAGACTCCTTAGGTGATCCAAGAGCTGCTTGGAGGAGCAGGGACAGATGGAGGGATGGATGCTAGATGACCACTTTGCTTAGTGTCCTGCAGGGTTGGTTTCCCTGTGGTACATGGAAGTCCTTGCTGTGGTCTAGACCAGGACACCCAGCCTCACAAACTGAAGTAGTGCATCTCATGGAGAGAGAATCACTCCTCATCTGTTGTCTCTGCCGTCCTTTTGTGCAGGAGTTAAACAAGAAGCGGACCCAGAAGGAAATGGAGCATGCCATGCTGATCCGGCACGACGAGTCGACGCGTGAGCTGGAGTATAGGCAGCTGCACACGCTGCAGAAGCTGCGAATGGACCTGATCCGGCTGCAGCACCAGACTGAGCTTGAGAACCAGCTGGAATACAACAAACGGCGAGAGCGGGAGCTGCACAGGAAGCATTTCATGGAGCTCCGGCAGCAACCAAAGAACTTGAAGGTGCTGGAAGTTTTTATTCTTCCAACTACCGTTTTGCTGGGCCCGCTGGTCTGTTCTCTCATCGCCTCTTCCAGAACCACCACTCTCCACCACTGCTGTGCATGGGGCTTGTGTCCCTGCTGTTTGCTTGTGCAGGGCTGCCTTGGCATTGGAAAAGTTGTGGGCAAGAGCTGAGGGTTTTTCAAATATTAATGGAGGCTGCAGAATGAAGATAGACTAGTCCTTATCTAAGAGTGACACAGTTGCTTCTGATGAGCTGTGCTTTCTTCAGGCCATTGCTAGTGTCTCCTGTAAACCTCGATACAAAATGGGGTTGGGTGATGGTTCCTGACTTTCAAAGTTAGCAGAGAGAACTGGTCTTTGTCCCAGTTAGGCTGCAGGTTGACCAGAAACGACAGCTGCTTGCTGTGGGACCTCTCTATTCCTCCTCTGAACATTCAGAAGGGCACGTTGCTTTCACCTGCTTTGTCACGCTCTTGCCAGTTCTCAACTCGGCAGTCTCCACGTAGTGGAGTTGGGGAAGCAGCTTGTGGAGGCCTTGGTGAGGCAACAGAATGGGAAGCTTTGAGGAGCAAATGCTCCTTTGGGAGCAGGCAGGAGGGTGAGAGGCTGGGTGACCTTCAGGAAGTAGGGACAGGAGATGCCCTGGGCTGAGGAGAGATTGGTGGATCCTGTGGTCAAGGCAAGGCCTGAGTCGACACTGATCATTAGATCACTGCATGCAGAGATGACACTGCTCACCCCAGTGACAGGCAGGAGACAGCACAGGACACAGGTGAAGCTGTGCTTGTCTGTTTGAAGGTATCTTAACCTCTCTATTCCCAAAGCTCTTTGAGCTCTTCACGTCGTTCCTTCCTTGGCAGGCTATGGAAATGCAGATCAAAAAGCAGTTCCAGGACACATGCAAAGTGCAGACTAAGCAGTACAAAGCACTGAAGAATCACCAGCTGGAAGTAACTCCAAAGAGTGAGCACAAGACAATTTTGAAGAGTCTGAAGGATGAGCAGACGAGGAAACTCGCCATCCTGGCAGAGCAGTATGAGCAGAGCATCAACGAGATGATGGCCTCACAAGCGGTAGGTGCAGTGTCCCTGGGCAGGTGGTCTCTAGCCAAGGTGTGTGGAGGTGGGATGTGGTGGAGCCATCAGTCCTTTCAGTTCACTGTGTTCTGAGTGAGGTGATTTTGTTCATAGCGATTGCTTTTAACAGTGCATCATTTGTCACTTTTCCCTCTTCTGATCAGTGTCTCAGCCTTTGCCCACTGCCTCTCATGTGCTGGAGTTCTAGAACTTGATCTTCTCTGGGTCTCCTGTGTCCAAGTGAGTGGGGAAGCGGCTGTTTATGGAGCCCTTCACACACACAGAATCACAGGATGTTAAGGGTTGGCAGGGACTTTGAAACATCCTCTAGTCTAGCCTCCTCTGCCAGAGATTTCCTGTTTTCCCATTCTGCCACCAACACAGTGGCTCCCAGCTTTAAGAAGGAAGAGCAGTGTGTCAGAACATAGAAGTCACTTGGTGTATGTTTAATGGTTGTTTTCCCAATGTTTGGGTTGGAAAAGATCTTTCAGGTCATCAAGCTCAACTCTTAACCCAGCATTGCCAGGTCACCACTAAATCACACCCCTTGGGACCACATCTCCATGGCTTTTAAATCCCTTCAGGGACAGTGACTTCACCACTGCCCTAGGCAGCCCGTGCCAGCCTTGGCAACCTTTTTGGGGAAGAAATTTTTCCTGATACCCAACTTAAACCTCCCCTGATCTTACAGCTACGGCTGGATGAGGCCCAAGAAGCAGAATGCCAAGCCCTGAGACTGCAACTCCAGCAGGAGATGGAGCTGCTCAATGCATACCAGAGTAAAATTAAGATGCAGACTGAAGCACAGCATGAAAGGGAACTCCAGAAGCTGGAGCAACGGGTATCACTGCGCAGGGCACACCTTGAACAAAAGGTAGGGTTTGTGTGGGCTGTGGGGGGGTTACAGTTGGTTCCACACATTGGTCTTGCCTTGGATGTGGGATGGGCAGCCAGTGGGATGGTCATGCTCTGCTGAGGACTATTGACTGTGCTTCTTTCAGATTGAAGAGGAGCTTGCCGCCCTCCAGAAGGAACGCAGCGAGAGGATCAAGTTTCTGTTGGAAAGGCAGGAGCGAGAGATTGAAACGTTTGACATGGAGAGCTTGCGGATGGGCTTTGGGAATTTGGTGACGTTAGATTATCCCAAGGAAGACTATAGATGAGATTAGATTTCTTTGCCATTTCAAAAAACAAAACAGACAAAAAAAGCAAAACAAAAACGATGATAAAACTTGCAAAACCAACATTCCCCATGTTAACGGGCGTGCTCTCTCTCTTTCTGTCTCTCTTACTGACATCGTGTCGGACTAGTGCCTGTATATTCTTATCCATCAGGGGCCCCCTTTCCCCCCTGTGTCAGTCCCGGTGCAGGACAGCTCCTGGTGGTCTGTTCCATAGTTTGTCACAGTATCGATGTCTCTGTGCAATGATTAAAAATGTTTCAGTGAAGAACTTTGGAGACAATTTTAATGGAGAAAACAAAAAAAAACAAGTGGATGTCTGTTGCTTTTGAGCAATCACTCATTTTACCACCAATTGATGAAAGTACAAGCAAAAAACTACAGAATATTTAAATTAATGATAATAATAATTGAAAGATATCTACAAACCCAGGGGGAGAGAGACTAAATCCGCAGCCTTACCTTAACTAGCTGCTGCATAATTTTATTTTATTTTTATTTTTTTGGTATTTATTCATCAGGAATAATGAAATAATAATAAAAAATTTTATTAAAGATTGAAAAAATAGAGAATTTGATACATTTTACAGAAGAAAAAAAACAAAAACACAAAAAAAGAAGCAAAACCTTAATCGTGCTGTACATATCAGTGNCAGGCGAGGCAGGACGAGACCTCGTGCTTCGGCATATTCTTGATTGTATCATAAATCATTTTCTGCTGTCGCAGAGAATGTGAATACACTTAACCGAGCCCACGGGATCCCAGTAGCACAAATTGGGCTTTGTCAAATCGTGTATTTTGTGTATAGAAGGAATTTAAGGAGAGCTTTTACTTATTTTCATATTGTATTTTAACTGTTTCTCTGATCAAAAATTTTTTTACTTCTTTCCCCCCTCCCCTCCCTTTTCCCTGCTGCTCCCAGCCACCCCCACTCTCCAGTTCTGTACTTGGAGTTCAGCACTGTCTGTTAGATCATCCCCAGCCTTTTATTTTTTTTTTTGTTTGTTTTGTTTTGTTGTTCCTCCCCCCCAAGTCCACCCCCTCAGCCCCATGATCTTGGTCATAAATACTGCATTATTATTCACACTTTCAAACTGTGTATTTTCTTACAATAAAAAGATTAAAAAAAAAAGGCTTTACTTCTTTTGCATGCACTTTAAAAAAAAAGGAAAAACAAGAAAAAAAAGTCCCAAGAAAAACCTTTTTCAGGTTCCAAGGAAGAGCATGAATAACTGTCAGAGCTTTTAATTATATTTGTAAATAAAAGTGTTCATCACAATGCCTTGCTGTCTCATTGTGGGAGGAGCGGCTCATGGCCCGTGCAGCCTGATGTTTGGAGCAAGGCACATGGCCTGTTCCACCGGTGCAGAGATCTCTCTCCAGCCCTGTCCTGCAGTGCTGGGGGAACCCCTGGGGCTCTGTTCAAACCTGCTTTTCTTGAAGATGGAGGTTTTTAGGCCAATGGATTTGGGCTTGTTTTCTTTGTCCTCCTTCCAGCCTGACCTGGACCAGCCCTTGCTGAGTGCAGAGCATTGCAGCTGCTCAAGTTTTCTTTTTAATGTTTTAAAGATGTTGGACTGCATTAAAGGTTCATTTCCTGCTTTCAGTTCTCATGAGACACTACCAGGCCTTGCTGGGAGCTGTTAGAGGGATCAGGAGAAAAACTGGGATCCTGGAGCTTGTCTGGGCAGTGCCTTAAGGTCAGTCAAACTGGTGGTGCCTCTCACAGCAGCAGTGGGTGGAGGGCAAGTGGCATCCAGGGAGTGCCATGTATGAGCCTAGATGTGGGGGGAGATCCCATCTGACACCAGTGTGCCAGCACTGTGTGTGCTGTGACCCTTTACTGTGACAGCAAACTGCTGAGGAGAGAAGGTTTAAATTCCTACAAGGCAGGTTATTGGACAGAAAGTCAACTGTTTTGGGCTGTGTTCTACCAGAATCAGTGTGTTTGGGGCAGAAGTGCAAGAAGGGTGGATCTTCTTTATTCCACGAGGAGGAGAGGAACCTAGGTGCCACCAAGCTGCTCTGTAAGCCCTTCCCCTCATCCCTCCTCCAAGAAGACAACCACACCATGCACTTTGCTAAGTTTTTAATTGCACTGTGAGCAAACAGCACATTAACACCACATCACAACAGAAACTGAAGAAAAGGAAGTGGCTTCTCAGTTTTGAGTGGTAACAAAAAACAAAAGAGGTCAATAAACATGATTCCCTGCCTCAGGCTAACAGCTACACCTTCACTACATCACTGATTCTCTCCAGGGATGTGGAGGCACTTGCTAGATGCTTGCGGGTTAAATGAAATTTTAAAAGTGGGGAGACTCTGTTAGACTGTCCTGTCTTCTCCTGGAAAGGGAAGACTACACAGCCAACACCAACCCCTCAGTGGTTCTGTACCCACAGCAAGCACTCTGTGGGGGCACTAATTCACAATGGATGTGGTTTGCCTTAAGTGGGTCAGCCTGGAGCATGTCTTGTAAGATGACACAGTGCCAGCAGCTCATCTAGCCAGCCATCACCTCTATCTACAGAGCACAGCACAGGCCTGGGCCATACTGACAAGGAAGCATGCCCACACCAGGGACAGGGTGACAGTTCCAGCAGTCAGTGGGTTCAGCTCACTAATCACACAAAACTACAGCAGCTTGCTCTGACCAGCCTGGTCTCCAGGGGCACAAGGGGTGCTGCACAGTGCTGCTGCAGGTGCTATAATCCTACTTCCCTGACAGCTGCTCGTACAGCTTTGGCACATAGTCATCCCACTCTGCCTGGTAGCAAGTGCCAGCCACTGGCACCCCCAGCCCATACTTGCTGCGGAAAGAAGCCACTTTGAACTTTCCTCGTTTGTCGCCAGAGCGATTGGAGAGGATGGGCTCGTTGCAGTTCAGCTGTTTCGACTGCTCGTACACCAGCCACACATAGCGGTGCAGTCCTGCAGGGAAGAGACAGCAGCTCAAGTGCCAGTCAACTGCAATGCCCAGGGTTCAGTGACCCTGGAAGCACAAAGAAACAGACATCTGCACTCTCCAGGGACAGAAGAGAAAGTATGATGGAACTAAAGGAGCTTAGAGGAGATGCAATGTGTGCTTGAACAGGATCACGTAGCACCACTGTGGCTTTGATCTGTACTGCATGGGTGGGGGAACACAAACCTTAGGCAGGACATGGTGTACGGACAAAATCACTGAGCTAAGGCAACCAGAGTGGAATTCATTTGCCCACCACCACACAGGATGGCTCTTCTGTATCTCTAATATAAACGCTGGGCTAACATATGTACTGGCATCACACAATGTCCTGCCTAAGGTTTGTACTCCCCCACCCACGCAGTACAGACTGGTCACCAAATCAACGGTGGTGCTACATGGCTGTGTTGGCCATGGCTACAAGCCACCTCCACAGCACAGCATGCCCTTTGCCCAGGCATGTAGCACGTATCCAGGGGGCAGGTGTTTTTTGCAAGTCTCCCCAGTTGGATCCCTGCAGCATCACTGTGCTCAGAGCCTGGGAACAGTTGCAGACAGGTACTGACCTGTTCCTTTGGGAGGGCCAGAACCAACATAATCCGACAGCACAGTCCCACTCCCCACATCGTTGCCTTTCATGTTGGTCACCAAGAAGTGATGCCATTCCCTGAAAGGAGAAGGCAAAAAAAAAATCAATCAGGTACCAGCACAACCCTTCATTACACCAAACTGCTGCTTTTTGCTCAGGCCCTCAGTGTAGGGAGACTGAAGCAAAGAGCTGCTGTGCCAAAGGACAGCTGTACCAGTCCAGGTACTGCCTCAGTCACAACGCACCGCCTGTCAGATTCAGCTCATGTCACTCTACTTTCTTGTAGTGTCAGGAAACAGAGAGCCTGAGCTTCAGGACTGAGCACTCCACATACTTCTCAGCCTGACTCAGGCCAGGTGAGCTGGTCTTGATGTTGGAAAAACAGGCAGATGTTTTGGAATAACTGGAATAACACCTAACCTTGAAGCCATGAAACCAGACCAAAATGACCAGCTGATCATGGAATGAAGAAATGCTACTGAGGCTTTTTTACAGGATCTTCACAGACTGATAAAAGAAAACTACTCCTCGGAAGATGATAATTACATCAACAAGAACTGGGGTAAAAGTTAAGTCAGCAGGAGGAGACGCAACCTCTGCCTCACTTTAAGACCCTGGCCTGCAGAAGCTGTCCACTCTCTGAGCACATACAGGAGACAATAGGTACATTACTGCCTTTATTCAACGTGAGGAATCAGTTAGCCAGTCAGCTTTAAAACTAAAATGATAATCCCCAGTAGAGACTTGATAAATAATGAGTATATTATTTAACAATAGTTTGGATGGTATAAATTACTTATTTCACGATTCAACGGGTTGGCCTTGTGGGTGACCACCTAGCTCCCAGCTTTGAGCAATAAAGAAATACATTGGCTCTGCATGTGGATCTGCTCTCTGTAAAGAACTTGCTTTTGGGACAACAGTCCCAGCTGTAAAGCTTCACTACAGGCACAGACAGACCTAATTTGAGCTCACACACATGCAACAACTTGAGCAAGCAGCAGATGCTGTGCTTCTACAAGCTACAACAGCCCTTCCAACACCTCTGGCAGAAGTAGCTGCTCCTCCCCTTGCTGTCCCTGTCTCACAGAATCAGAGTGTTAGGGGTTGAAAGGGATCTCGAAAGATCACCTAGTCCAACACCCCTGCCTCAGGGATGCAAGGGCACTACCTTTAACCCAGGCCACAGCCGCACCTCGCACAGAGCACATGCCTGACCTCCTTTCCTTCTAAACTCTGCTTCGAACGAGACAGATGCTCCATTAAACCCGGACAAGACAAGGAGGTCCCCACCTCCATTACCTGAACTTAGGGTCCTTCCTACTGGGAGCGTCCGGGTCTGTGAGAACCAGGGTGTAAAGCTTCTGCGGATCACAGCCATCCCACTCGATGCTGGTGGGGCGATGCTGGACCTACAGGGGTGATAGCGTTAGCACAAGCAGCCAGCCCCGCACCGCGGCCACATGTGATAGCAACGACTGCGCTGTTCAAGGCCGTTCGCGCCCGTTCGTACCCATCAGCGAGGCCGTCCGCAGCCCGGACTCTGACCCGACCGCACGAGCCCCAAGAGGGCACCTCTCTGCACTCGCGGGAGCAGCGCGCAGCAGGGGCGCAGGAGGGCCGGTCGCCTCCCGCCATTTTGCCGCGGCGCTGTGGGCCCCAGCACTGCTCACCTGGGTGGGCGTGAGAACCTTGCCCAGTTCGTCTATCTCAAGGGAGCCGTACTTGACCCGCAGCGGATGCGCCGGCTGCTGCTCCACCTCGGTGAGGCTCAGCGGGCCGCTCCACTGCCCCAGATCCACCGGCATGGTTACAGCTTCCACCGCAGCTCCTACTACCACTGCTATTGCGCAGCATCCGCACCCACTGGTCAATCAGCGCCCCCCTCGGCTCGCCCCGCCCCCCCGCTACCATTGGCTGAGACGCTGCCACGCTCCGCTCTCATTGGCGGCGACGCGCCACGAACCTTTCCACCGCTCCTGCTATAAAGGCGCCTCTAGCGAGACCCCATCCCGCGTCGCACCCGGACTGGAGAAGCCGGTCACTGCCTGAGGGGTTCCCTGAGGCAGCGCAGGTGCTCCTGGCCGTGCTGTTAATTAGGTTGTCATGTACGTGCTAAGGCCCAAAGAGGACAAACCGTGCACCTTAGCACGCGGCTCTTTGCCTTTGCATGCCTTAGCCCAGTGTGTGGCAGCCGCGGGAGAGCTGGCCATCTTGTGTTTTCCTCAAGCAGTAAGAAGACCCTGGAGATCTGGGGATACCTCCGTGCTTTACAGCCCATGCTGCGAGGCTGCACAGAGAAGCGATCTGTGTGTTGCTGCAAACAGCAAACCAGGCTGCGAGCTGCTGTCTGCGGTGGTGGGCAGTGCAAGGCCATCATCAGTAAGCAAAAAGAACCCTGACATTCAAAGTTGGACCTGATAATCTTATAGGTCTTTTCCAGCCTAAATGTTTCTGCGATTCTGTGATGAGGGCAATTTCTCCTGTCATTCTGACCTGTTGGAGTGTAGTGTAGAGGAAAGGGACTTGGGGGTCCTGGTGGACAGCAGGATGACTATAAGCCAGCAATGTGCTCTTGTGGCCAAGAGGGCCAACAGCATCCTGGGGTGGATTAGAAGAGGGGTGGTTAGCAGATCAAGAGGGGTTCTTCTCCCCCTCTACTCTGCACTGGTGAGACCACATCTGGGGTATTGTGTCCAGTTCTGGGGCCCTCATTTCAAGAGGGACGCGGGGCTGTTGGAGGGAGTCCAGCATAGAGCAAGGATGATGAGGGAAGTGGAGCACCTCCCATATGAGGAGAGGCTGAGGGAGCTGGGTCTCTTTAGCTTAGAGGAGACTGAGGGGTGACCTCATTAATGTCTAAATATTTGAAGGATGGGTGTCAGGAAGGATGGAGCCAGGCTCTTCTCAATGTCATAGCATGAGGGGCAATGGGTGTAAGCCGGAACACAGGAGGTTCCACATAATTATCAGAAGGAACTTCTTCCCAGTGAGGGTGACGGAGCACTGGAACAGGCTGACCAAAGGAGTTGTGGAGTTTCCTTCACTGGAGGTGTTTAAAATCGGCCTGGATGTGTTCCTGTGCGACTTGATTTAGGTGATCCTGCTGTGGCGGGGGGGTGGACTAGATGATCTTTTGGGGTCCCTTCCAATCCCTAACGATTCTATGATTCTATGTGTTCTGTCCCTATCCAGGGATCGCAGTCTGTAGTTACTGACCTGTGGCTCGGAGTGGCTGAATTCCTGGTGAGGGGGGTCCCTTACTGCCTTCCTGAGGCTCTGAGGGGCTGTCCGAGATGGCGCCGCCAATACGGAGGGGCTCAGGTCGCCACGACTGTTATACGACCCGTTCCCGAGCCCTGGCCGTCGGTCGCACCCAGACGGTTCCGCCCTCCCTCCCCTGCCCTCTCTGCGGGGCGGGGTCCGGCAGCTCCGCCTGCGCGGGGCGGGAGGCTTTGGCGGGACACTCGGCCATGGGGCTAGGCGGCGGGATCCCGCTGGCCCGGCTGCTCCTCGTCTTGTGCGTCTGCAGGCTGCTGCCGCGCCGGGCCGCCGCAGGTAGCGAGGACTGAGTGGGGATGAAGGAAGCTGAGGGAAGATAAGGGGAGCAGAAGGGGAATGAGGGGGGCTGACGAGGGCTGAAGGGAACTGAGAGGGTCTGAAGGGAGCTGCGGGGGTGTTGAGGAGTGCTGAAAGGAGCTGAGGAGGGCAAAGTGGGGTTGATGGGAGCTGAAGGAAGCTGAAACAAGCTGAAGAAGGCTGAAAGGAGCTGAGAGGTACTGAAGGAGTCTGAGGAGGGCTGAGAGGTACAAGCGGCCACCATGTGTGGGCAGCTGTTGAAGCAGTAGTTCTGTTCGCTGAGTTGCTGGAGGAAGGTCCCCAACCAGCGCTAATGCCAACTTCTGTCTTTTTAGAGATTTGAGGGATTTTTGTTTGGATTTTGGGGGGTTTCATGCCGAAACTAATGAGATTATTTGAAAACAAGGGAAGATGCTGAAGGGGCTGGTAGAAGGGGGATTCCTGGCCACCCTCGAGCTGCTCGTAGGGACCAGGGGCCATTTGGTACGGGAAGGAGAAGTTGGAAGGGGAGTATCATCAGTTGTGTTGCCCTCTCTAATGACTTTGACACAAGGGCAGGTTTTATTCCCTTTTTCAGCGTTGTATGCTGCCCAGAGTGGTGCAGGGATGAGGCTGCTGGGGCAAGTGGTTCAACAGAATAGTGAGTGAGCAGAGACATTGCTGTTACCCAGCACTGTTGATGTTCTAACACTGATCTTTGGCTCATTCAGCAAAGAGTTTGTTGCCCTCCTCTCTTGGGCAGAAACAGCCCGTCCTTGCTTGCCTGTTGAGCCTTTTAAGTTGTGTCTCTCTTCCTAATCATACACCTGTGCTGAATGTTTTTAGTTGCCGAACACTTCTCGGAAATCCTTTGCCAGTAGCCTCCCTAAAGCACCCCAGAAGGTTTTATCCATATCAGATATCCAGGTCTTTGGTGACAGAGGAAGGCTTTGCCGGTTCCCTTCATCCTTAACCCTGTCCTGTTTGTTTTGCAGGAACAGAGGAAGTAGTCTTTGGGGAGGTTGGAGGAAGCATCCTCCTTTTGTGTCGCAATGTCTCCAAAGAAGCAACCGAGGTGGTCTGGTTTCAAGGGGATCCGCATTCTTTCCCCCCACTCTTCTCCTCAAGGATTGCCTTCCCCCCAGACGTCCGTTTTTCACTGGTCAATAACAGCTCTCTGCACATCAGAGAGCTGCGTGTGCAGGATGAAGGGAACTACACTTGCAAGGAAGTGCTGAACAAGACCAACCATGAGCACAGGGTCCAGCTCCTGGTAGCCAGTAAGTCTGTCCTACATCTGTGAATTTTCTCCCCTCACTCTCACAGGTTACCAGGTTCATCTGGCACTGGTGGAAAAATAGCGTAAAGAAGGGCAGAGTGGCCTTATGACACTGAAGCCTGTGAGCAGGCTGCTGCCACTCGGTTGCGTGTTCACTCACAAGCCCTGAGATGTGTCTAAATGATCTGTCCAGGATCAGTTCCATGTGCTGCAGAGGATGTGATGCTGGCTGTTAAGTCCGCAAAGTCTCTTTAGTTCCTCCTTTGCTGGTGATGATAAACTAGACTTTGGATGGATGCTTCATATTCTGTGTCTGTTCCAGCATGGTCCTTTGCCTCAGGATCTGTCTGATTTGATCCTTCATGAGGCCTATGGCATCCTGGCCTCAATCAAGAATGGTGCAACCAGCAGAAGCAGGGAGGTGATGGTGCCCCTGTACTCTGTACTCGTCAGACCCCACCTTGAGTACTGGGTCCAGTTTTGGGAACCACAGCATCAGAAGGACATGGAGGTGCTGGAGGCTGAGAGGGCTGGAAAACAGGCCCTGTGAAGAGCGGCTGAGGGAACTGGGATTATTTAGTCTAAAGGAGAGGAGACCTTATTTCTCTCTACAACCTAAAAGGAGATTGTAGTGAGGCTGGTGCTGGTCTCTTCTTCCAAATCACTAATGATAGGATGAGGGGAAATAGCCTCAAGTTGCATCAGGGGAGGTTTAGATTGGCTATTAGGAAGAAATTCTCTCTGGGCAGCCTGCGCCATTGTTTTGTCACCCACACAGTAAAGTTTTTCCTTCTATCTAAATGAAACCTACTGTGTTCCAGCTTGTACCTGTTGCCCCTTGTCCTGTCATTTGATGCAACTGAAAACAGTTTGGCTCCATCCTCCTTACACCCACCCTTCAGATATTTATAGAGATGAATAAGGTCTCCTCTCCGTCTTCACCTCTCCAGGCTAAACAGTCCTAGCTCTCTTAACATTTCCTGGTAAGAGAGATGCTCCAGGCCCCCAGTCATCTTCATTGCCCTCTGTTGGGCTCTTCTGCAGTAGTTCCCTGTCTCTTTTCTCAGCACTGCTGGAAGATCTAGCTCAGGGTTCCTCAAACCCTGGCCCGTGGGCCAGATACAGCCCCCAACACTGTCCTAGGACAGGGAACCGGCCCCATGTTTAAAAAGTTTGAGGACCACTGATCTAGCTAGAGATCATTCAATCCACTTGACCCACTGCCGCTGCAGGTCCTTTCTGTTTCTGCTAGGGAGCCATTACCTTGCCCAGATGTCCCATCTCATCTGTGGGGAGACCCCCCTCCAGGTTAGCAGACAGCACCAGTCCTGTGGCTGGTACCACTCTTAGCCCCTTCACCAAGCTGACTCAGATGTGACACAGATTCTAGCTCCTCAGACTCAGGCTGTGCCCTGCTGCCCTTTATGCCACCGAAAACCATAGTGTAGAGTTGAGAAGAGGGAAGAGCTGCGGCCACTTTGTCTGTTTTGATGACGCTCTATGCTCTATTGGCTCCTGCTCTTCTTGCTGGTCTATCAACACCTGCCATGCGCGAGACTTGTGTCCTGTTTGCATTCAGGGTGTTCCTTCCTTCTTGCTGTTTGGGGAAGGGAGTGTGTTGTAAAAGTTGTGCCTGATCTGTCCAGATTAAACCTCTGGAAATTCACAGGAATAAAAATTCCCTGCATGAGGCAAGGAGCCTGCAGATGGGGTTTGGATGGTCACGAAGGGCTGGAGTGAAGAAATGAGCTCCCCCCAGCTGCTTTGGAGGATATATATGTAGGTGTGTGAGGCTTAGGAGCAGGAAGCCCTCAGTCTGGAGCACTAGCGCAAAACACTCATGAACAGGAGGTATCTGTGACATTCCAAGTGTGATAAACTTCATTTATGAGCAGGTAATTAATGCATCAATTAATTCCCAAAGGTTACAGAAGCATCCCTGTAAATAGGGGAGAGGTATTTATTGGTGGTGTTTAGAGGGGCAAGGGCTAGAAGTTGAAGTTTCTCAACATCAGATTAGAAACACAGGCTCTGATTTTTCACATCCACTGTTACTGGAGCAACTTAGCCTGGACTGGAGCAAACCTCAGACTCGGGCTGAGCACCAGCTGTAAAAGAACCACCCAGGGTCTACAGGCTTCATGTGGGACTCGACAGTCTTCAACCCATCTCATGGGTTGTACCGTAAAGTTCTCATTTCGCTTAAAACTGCGTTTTAAAACCCCACAAGCAGTGGAATAAACATTCTAGCAGCAGGACACAAGTGTAGCCCTGCTTGGTGCTGCTGATGTGTTTGTTCTGGATGGGAAATGTGAGGTGTGAAGGAAACACCCGCTTGCTCACCTCTAAGTGATTCCTTGTTAGGAGTGTGAGCAGCTGGGTATAGGCTGCTATTGGCTTTTCTGTGGGCATGAGGTTCCTTTTTGCTGTTGTTTTGTGAGATGGTTTTTTTGGTTGAGGAGTTTGGAGGCTTTAGTGTGTTAGTGTTTTGGAACAGAAGACGTTTAGATGGCATTTAGACAGAGGAGAAGAGCTGTGCTGGGAATGCCTGAGGGTTGAGGATGGTGTCAGGAGGCAGGCTCCTGGAACCAGCATGAGAAGTATAACTGTATGTCCTGGAAGGGCTGTGCCCACCTCAGCATGGGGCAGTTTCTGATGATTCTGGCTGACAGGTTGCTCTTATTAACCACAGCCAGGGTTTGAGATTGGTTGTGAATCCTCCACAGCACTAGGACAGGGGAAGTGGTGCAGAGAACTTGCCTGACAGAGCTGGATCATACAAAATATGTTTATGTAGTTCCTGGAAAGCCAAGCCCCAAGAACGTATGTTCTTGTAGCTTATATGGGGTTTTGCCATCATATTTGGTTGTTTGGGGGGTTTTTAACTCCTGTCGTTCATTAGTTGCTTAAATAAATGCTTTGCAAAACAACACCAGGTATCCCTCCAACACCTTTTGTTTGGGGCTGGCTTTGGCAGTGTCTGAGCTCTCGGTGGGGCCTTGTTCAGTGTTGGACTAGTCAGGCCAGCTGTTGGGGCACAGCATGTTAATCCTTCCCGGACCAGAACACCTATTTCACAGATGTGCGAGTGTAAAACCAGCCTGTGGGAGAGGCAAGAACTCTGTACTGCATGAAGCAACCTGAGCTCTTCGTCACCCAAAGGGGTTGCTCTGGAGTTTCTGTTGGCTTCTAATCTGCCTCTGCCACTTCTAGTTGTTTCTGTATTTAAATAACAAGCACAACCTTGGTGATTGCCAACTGCCCTTGGCTTGAGGCCAGCAGTCACTTACCCTGATTTACCTGGAGTTTGTTCCCACTGCTGCAGCTGGTGTGGAGGCAGAATGCAGTGTGTGGCTGAGTAATATACATTGTGCCCCACATGGCAGTGACAGCCACATCAATCTGAGAAGGAACTTCTTCACAGTGAGGGTGACGGAGCACTGGAACAGGCTGCCCAGGGTGGTTGTGGAGTCTCCTTCACTGCAGACGTTTAAGACTTGCCTGGATGTGTTCCTGTGTGACTTGGTCTAGGTGATCCTGCTATGGCGGGGGGATTGGACTAGATGATTTTTCGAGGTCCCTTCCAATCCCTAATGATTCTGTGATTCTGTGGTTCTGTGACAGCGGTTCCAGGAAGGGACCTCAGAGATCATCTACTCCATCCCCTGCCATGGACAGCGATGCCTCTCAACCTGACTTGGTTGCTCAAGGCCTTGTCTAACCTGGCCTTGAGCATCGCTGGGGAGGGGGTAGCCATAGACTCTCCAGGCAATTGATTCCAGAGCCTCTCCACCCTTGCACTAAAGAACTTCTTCCTAAGACCCAGTCTGAACCTCCTTTCCTTCAGTTTCAAGCCCTATCCCCTTGTCCTGTCAGTGGATCCCCTTGGGAAATGTCCCTCTGTAGCCTTCCTGGAGGTTCCCTTCAGGTACTGGAAGGCAGCTCTGAGGTCCCCCAGGAGTCTGTAGCACTTGGATCGTCTCAGTAGCATCATGGTTTGGCTTCAGTAGCACATGGCTGATGATGTGAGTTGGAGTGGCCAGGACTCCCTGTGGGCAGAGTATGCCAGGAACAGCCTCCTCCTTCAGCAAGGTGCTGTTTCTTGCTGGTGCGGTGCTCTGGCTCAGAGCTGGTGAGTCTCAGAGACTGGCTGCTTGTCCCTGGGCAAGAGCCCTGATAGTTTCTGTGTGCTGCTGGGAAATCCAAGCACTTGTATCAGCGGTGGGGAGAGGCAGAGCCTTGTTCTCAGGTAGCACGAATTGGTGTGGTGTCACCCCCATGGAGCTGTGTCATGAGGACCACAGGCAGTGTGGAGATCTTGTTCTCCCACTGTGTTTGTATGTTTATCTCTGTTGGATAAAGCTGTGGCAAGTAAGTCCCCCAAGGCTTGTGTGTGTTTGCAGGGCAGCCTCCTGCTTGATTCCTCTCAGCTGTTGTTCAGAGTTGGGCTTCCCTGGGGCTATGGAGCACAGGTCAGGGAGTGAGACGGGCAGGGATACCAGGAAAACTTTCAAGGGGAGTGATGGCAAACCCCAAACATTTGCAGGAGTTCCAGCCCTGGATGATGAAAGATATGACTACGAAATGTTTCTAACCACATGCTATTCTTGCTGACAGATCCGCCACACTCAAGCCCAAAGTGTTGGGCTGAGACATCCTCATCAGGGCTGAATCTACAGCTGTTTTGCAGCTGGCCTGGGGGGCACCCCCACCCCACCCTGCATTGGAGAGAAGAGGGGCACAATCTGGAGAACTCAAGCTCGGTGATCAGCTCTGTAAGCAACTCAGACACCCACGTGGAAACTCTAAACAGCTCCCACCTCTCCCACCACAAAGTGTTCAAATGCATTGGTAGCCATGTCACCAAGCAGAAGGAGCCTGCTTGCACTGTGGAGATAAGTGAGTTGATTTACCTCATTTATTAACCATTAACAAGGCTGCTAGTAGTGGGGCATCAGGTACCTTGCTTGTTCTCAGTCTTGCTGTGGTCAGGCATGCCAAGACCCAGGACCATTCCTCAGGGGGGTGTGCTAGGGCTTGTCAGAGCTACAAGAGAGCTCTGATGATCCCAAGGAAAAGTCTTGGGCTGCCTTTCCCCTCCCTGCCAGGCACCTTCTGACTGTTCTTTGTTGGGGATGTAAAGACAAGCGTCAAGAAAAGGACTGGGCAGTGTGGAAGCTGCTTGGATCACTCTATGGAGGGCTACTGAAGTCTCCTGAGCGAGCTGAATGCCAAACCCATAGTCCCAGATGCTGGTCTGACTTCCCTCTGTTAATGATTATTAATCAGTCAGATGGAAATTGCTTGTTACACTAAATTCCATTTCCTCCTTGACTCTTTCTGTTTTTATTTTCCCCTTTGGGCTGTTCAGAAGTCCCTTCACTGGCATCAGAGGCCCCAAAGACCTGCTTTGTAGGTGACAATGTGACTCTGACCTGCCGTGTGACTGAGAGCACTCCAGCAGCAAGGCTTACCTGGTTGTGGGACATTGCTCAGCCAGAGGTGGAGATCCAGTCCGGAGGCAGGTACCTCATCACCCAGGAGGGAAACATATCCCGACTCACCATCCAGAACTGCTCCCAGGACACTGACGGTGGCTGCTACATCTGCAAGGCACAGAACCCTGTGGGGATGAGGGAATTATTCATCTGCCTGACAGTGAAGCGTGAGTTGCTGCAGCAGGGACTGAGGAGGAGGACTCAGGGACACAGCTTGCTGGAGCCACTGGTCACCCCACAAGGGCCTCCATTTGCCACTAAGAACCCCCTTTGCTACTTGATGCTTTCCATACTGAGGGCAAGTGTGTGAAAAGGCCTGGTTCCCCTCACCTTGGCATAATGGGCCTGAGACAGGAGCATCCTTGATACCGCTAGGGATTGTGGAGGCAGAGAAGCCTGGCTGCTGAGGGTGTGATGGGCAGGGGCTGATTTTGTTTTCACTGAATGCATGTGGGTGCAGCCATAGGGCCCTGCTGTGGTGCATTCTGCATCAGCAAAACCTGAGTGCTTGAAACACTTAGCTTTGTGCTGGTGGGGTGGTTGTAGTGATGGGAGCTGAGAGCTGAGTCAGCACTGGGACTTGCCTTATTGCTTGCACTGAGAATTCTTCATCCATCCGTGTCCTGGATGTTTTCTCTCCACAGAGCCAGTGAACATCGTTGGGGTCGTGGGTGCAGTGGTGGTCCTGTCTCTCCTGGTTATTCTCACCGTCACTGGCGTGTTCTTATACTACAATCCCCTCCTGTGCCTGCGAGGTAGGAGCTCTCCTCTGCACATGCCGAGAAAGGAGGTTACTCTTTCTGGTGCCTTTCCTCAATTTCTCCAGGAAGCTGTGCTCTGCTGGGCCTTCTTTCATCTTCTTATTACTCCTCTGGTGCTCTAGTTGTACATGTGGGCATGTCACCTTCATGTCTGTGCCTCCATGCCTGGCTGCTGGAGACCAATCCAATGCAGGTGGAATTGGCAGGGGTTGTACAGTGAAACCAGCAGCATTCTGCCCCAGGGACTGCTCTGGGCTGGTTTCTAACACTGTCTTCTCTCTTCTCTCCCATTCAGGTGCTACCTTTAGGTGAGTGTTGATTTTCCTCAGTCCAGTCCTTTGCTGCTTCACTAGTCCAGCTCCTGGTAGAGGTGATCTTCTGGTAGGGCAGGGAATCGAACTTGGAGGCAGGAGCCGGCCCCAGGACAGAGCTGTTCGTAATAGGAGCTGTACTCCCCATGGGAAGGGAATGGGTGGAACTTGGCATGGGTGCGGCAGCAGGAGGATAAGGGAAGAGGTGGGAGCACTTGCTGTGAGAGCAGGAGTGGGACAACACAAAGATGATGCTGGCAAGGTCTTGTGTTGCTGTGCAGAAGAGTGTCTCCTTGGTGCAGGTGAGCCTGAGGACTTAGAGAATAAACAGCAGGGTTGATCTGCTGCTGCTTCCTGTATGTATATGACCTCTCACCCCTTGGGAGAGTTCTCTGATAGCTGCACATGTCCTTCTGGGGTTCTGATGCACCAGATTTGTTCTCTGCTTCCTCCTCACACTCTCCTGTGCCCACTTCTTTCCCTTGCCTTCTTGGTTGTTCTCATGTCTGTGGTGGTGTGGCATGGAAGGACTCTTTTCTGAGGACCTTTGTTTACCCTTCTGTATGGAAGGAGAAATAATTCCACTTGGGAGGGGCTCCTGTGATATTTGAGAAGTGGTCAAAGGATTTTGGAAGACAATTGGAAGCAGTGAAGAATGCCACTGGTGGTGTTGCTCCCAGCAGGGTTTCAAACTGGCTTTTTTTTGGGTGTGGTTAAGTGCTGGATTGGAAGAGTCCATCAAAAGGGGTTGTTTTGCTTGTCAGAGAGTTGTTAAAACCAGGGGAGGTGCCAGCTGGGGGGAGGGTCAGGAAAGGCTGTGCTGAACCTTTCAGCCATCTCTGCTTGCTCTGCTGTTCCTAGGAATCAAGAGTCAGAAGACATCTTAGTGCTAGTGGACTCAGATGGTGATGAGGGAAAGGGGGAAGAGGAGACCATGAGCAGCTCTGCCAAGCATGAAGTGGTGTTGCTGGTCGATGGGAACAGTGATCAGACTGGTTACCTCAACTGCCCTATGGAAGGTGAGCCCCAGTGCCTACCTGCAGCAAAACAGCGGAGCAGGAGCCGCCTGCTCTCCTACCAAGCTGTAGGTCTCTTGGGAGCGGCTGCTGGGGAGGGAGGAATTCCTGTTACCTGCCTTGTTGGCTCTTGCTGAGTCGCTGCTGCTCTGTGCACAGGTGGTGATGGTGAGCAGAACGGCGGGGTCTCTCTGCAAGAATTGAGGGGAGAAGAGACTCAAAGCACATAGTTTATGTCCCTCGTGGCAGAAGCACAAAGAGCTCCAGCGGGGTATCCAGCACGAAGCACATCCTCATTACCATGTGGCCAAGCACAGGCTACTGGTGTCCTGCAGCCCGCTGGTTCTGTCACGGCACCCGCACTTCATTCTCTGCTTGTCCCAGGTTTCACTCAATCCTTCTCCCCTCTCTTCAGGTTCCTTCTTGTCTTGGGTGTCTTTTCACAAGGTGGCACCCAGCACAGGTAGTGCTTGGGAGGTGGACCCCATTGGCCTGCTTGACTTGAATACTAGTGTGGAATCCTGGCTCAATCCCCACGAGTGGTGCGGGGCTTCTGGGGTTTGTGGTGGAAAGAGCTGCATCATTCCCAGGATAAGAGAAGAAGCAGCCATTGCGCTGTCAAATGTGGGTGATGCTGACTGAAGGGACTCTTCAGTTTTTATTATTATAATTATTTTTCCCCAAGTCCTGTAGGAGTGTTGCTCCATATCTAAGTTGGGGGTTAACCTATACGTTGTGGTGTGGTTAGGAGTGGGATCCCTGGCTGTAATGGAGACTGCAGAGGGAACTTATACAGGAAGGAGGATGAATGGGGCAAGATTTCCAGGGAGGGGATCAAGGCAGCTGTGGAGGGGAACTGCAAGTGGGGATAGAGGTAAAGGTCATAGAATCACAGAACATTAGGGATTGGAAGGGACCTCGGAAGATCATCTAGTCCAATCCCCTCTCCACAGCAGGACCACCTAGACCAAGTTTCCCAGGAACATATCCAGGTGGGTTTTAAACATCTCCAGAGAAGACGACTCCACAACCACCCTGGGCAGCCCCTTCCAGTGCTCTATCACCCTCACCGTGAAGAAATTCCTTCTCATATTGATGTGGAATCTCTTCTGTTTCAGCTTACACCCATTGCCCTTTGTCCTACTATTAGATGACACTCAGAAGAACCTGACTCCATCTTCCTGACACTGACCATTCATATATTTATAAACATCAATGAGGTCACTCCTCAACCTCCTTTTTCCAAGGTAAAGAGACCCAGCTCCCTCAGCCTTTCTTCGTAAGGGAGATGTTCCACTCCATCATCTTTGTGGCTCTGTGCTGGACAGTGTTCTGTGTTCTTCTTGCAGTGAGGGCCCCAGATCTGGACACAAAATTCCAGATGTGATCTCACCAGGGCAGAGTAGAGGGGGAAGAGAACCTCTTTCCCTCTGCTAACCACCCCATTCTGATCCACCCCAGGATGCCATCGGCCTTCTTGGCCACTAGGGGACATTGCTGGCTCATGGTCATCCTCTTGTCCACCAGGACCCCCAGGTCCCTTTCTCCTACACTGCTATCCAACAGGTCAGTCCCCAACCTGTACTGGTACCTGGGGTTGTTCTTGCCCAGACGAAAGACTCTACGGTTGCTCTTGTTCATTCAATTTCTCCCTGCTCATCTCTACAGCCTCTCCAGGTCTTGCTGAATGGCAGCACAGCCACTCCTCCCAGCCTTGTGGCATCAGCAAACTTGCTGACAGTGCACCCTAATCCCTCATCCAAATCATTAATGATTAGATTGAAAAATACTGATTCTAGTACCAACCCTTGGGGGACTCCACTAAATGCAGGCCTCCAACCAGACTCTGTGCCATTGACCACTACTCTCTGGCTTCTATATTGCAGCCAGTTCACGATCTACCTTACTGTCTGATTGTCCAGACCACACTGCCCCAGTCTGGCTGCGAGGATGCTGTGGGAGTCTGTGTCATTGCTTTGCTGAAGTCAAGATAGACCACATCTACCGCTTTGCCATCATCTAAGGCTAACAGGTTGGTCAAGGATGACTTCCACTTGGTGAAGCCATGCTGACTGTCCCTAAAGACTGTCTTGACCTTGCTGTGCCTAAAGAAAGCATCAAGGATAAGCTGTTCCATCACCTTTCCTGGGATGGAGGTGAGGCTGACTGGTCTATAGTTCTGACCCTTTTTGAAGATTGGAGTGACATTTGCTATCCTCCAGTACCCAGGCACCTGTCCTGATCCCCATGACTTAGCAAAGATGATGGAGAGTGGCTTAGCAATGACTTCCGCTGTCTCCCTTAGTATGTGCAGGTGCATCACAACAGGGCCCATGGCTTTATGTACATCCAGTTTGCTCAACTGATCTCTAACCCAATCCTCATTGGCCAATACAAACTCTTCTTTTGCCCCAACTTCCTCTGGGACCTCAGCAGTCTGGGGTAACCCCCAGAAGTGTAGACAGAGGCAAAGAAGGTGTTCAGTAGCTCTGCTTTCTCTGTATCCTCTGTCTCCAGGGCACCCACCTCATTCAGCAGGGAGGCTACATTGCCTCTAGAGTTAGTTTTACCTGCAATTAAGAAGGTTTTTCTGTTGCCTTTGACCTCTCTTGCAAGTTTTAATTCCAAGGAGGCCTTAGCCTTCCTAGTTGCATCCCTACATCCTTGAACTACAGCCTTACAGTCATCCCTAGTGGCCATCCCCTCCTTCCATGACCTATAGGCTTTCTTCTTCAGTTTGCCCAGCAGCTCCCTGTTTAACCACGCAGGTCTTCTGGCTCGCTTCCTTGACTTCCTACCTGTTGGAATGCTCTGATCTTGGGCCTGAAAGAAGTGATCTTTGAATGTTAATCAGCTATCTTGGGCCCCTTTACCTGCCAGTACCCTGTCCCATGGGATTTCCCCTAGCAATTGCTTGAAAAGGCCAAAGTTGACCCTCCTGAAGTCCAGGGTTGTGATTCTGCTAGGTGTTCTGCTCCTGCCACATGAGATCCTTAACTCCACCATCTCATGGTCACTGCAACCAAGGCTGCCCTCAACTTTCACTGCTTCAACCAGACCCTTCTTGTTGGTGAGTACAAGATCCAGCAGCGCTCCTCTCCTACTGGACTCCTCTGCCATTTGCATCAGGAAATTGTCACCAATGCACTGAAGGAACCTCCTGGACTGTGGGTGGCTGGCTGAGTAGGTCTTCCAGCAAATACCAGGGTAGTTAAAATGCCCCATGAGAACCAGGGCCTGTAGCAGTGAGGCTGCTGTCAGCTGCCTGTTGAAGGCGTCAAGTTCCTTGTCCTGATCTGGTGGCCTGAAACAGACACCCATGACAGTGTCACTCATGCCAGCCTGCCCCTTAACCCGCACCCACAAACTCTCAATTCTCATTTCTTCTGCCCCTGGACAGAAATCAGTACATTCCTGTTGCTTTTTCACATAAAGAGAAACTCTACCACCTCACCTTGCTGACCTGTCCCTCCTGAAAAGGACACAGCCATCCTCGACTACATTCCAGTCATGTGAGCTGTCCCACCGTGTCTCTGTAATTGCCACCAGATCACAATCACCTGACTGGACACAGATTTCTAACAACTCCTGCTTGTTCCCCATGCTGCGTGCACTGGTGTACAGGCATTTCAGGGAAGCGACCTGAGCACTCTGATTTCACCATAGGAGGGTGGGAGGTCTCCTGGTCTTCATCAAGACCAGAGCGCTGCCCCACTGGTTTCCACCCAGCAACAATCCCACCCCAGCTTTGAATCTAGTTTAAATCCTTCTGAATGAGCCCTACTGATTCCTGCCTCAGAATCCTTTTTTCTTTCTGAGATAAACCTTTCCCATGTATAACTGTCAGGTCTGGAGTCTTATAGAACCAGCCATTATCAAAGAATGCAAAGCCCTGCCTGTAGCACCAGTCTCGTAGCCAGGCTTTTATGGCCTGAATCCTTCTATTCCAGCCCATGTCCTCACACCAAAATGAAAGTGATGAAGAGAATATAGTTTGTGCCCCAGACTTTTTCACCAACTATTCAAAGGCCTTGAAGTCTTTCTTCATTACCCCTCAGGGTATGCAGTAGAGCTTCCTGCCCACCTGTCTGGAAGATCAGCAGTGGGTAACAGTCAGTTGATTTCACCAGGTTTAGGGACCATCCTAGTCATGTCCCAGATTCAGGCTCCAGGTAGACTGCAGAATTCCCTGTGATGAGGGGCAACTGCATATTGGGCCCTCAGTTCCCTTCAGGAGCGAGTCTCCAGTAACTAGGACCCTTCTTTTTTGTGAAGAAGGTTGTCATATTACTGGAAGACTCATCCAATTTATGTGATTGTGATTAGGAATAGGTTGCCTATCATTTTATTAGACTAACTTCCAGGAGGGGCTCTTAGTGGCATCTGGGGAGGTGAGGCAAGCAAGGGGTGTGCTCACCTTCTGTCACGGCCTTGCACTTGCCTCCACTCACCCCTTCTACTTAGGCTTCTGTCTTCCATCTGAGAGGTGCAGAATACAGAAGCCCCTTGATTCTGGCTGTTGTTTGGCCATTGTCCAGACTGCAGAGCCTGATTACACCAGTCTATTTCAGCCTCCCTAATGCTCCTGAGCCTTTCTGCTTCTGCATGTAGCCTTTCACACTCGTTTTAGAGCTGTTCTTCTCAGTTAGAATCATAGAAGAATCATAGAATCATCAGGAATTGGAAGGGACCCTGAAAGATCATCTAGTCCAATTCCCCTGCCAGAGCAGGCTCACTTTACGGGAGAAGCCATGGAATCAGAATCACTCAGGGTTGGAAGGAACCATCATCCAGTTCCAACACCCCCAGCACAGGCAAGGACACCCCACCCTAGAATAGGCTGGCCAGAGTCCCATCCAGCCCGGCCTTAAACCAGGGATGGGGCCCCAACCACTTCCCTGGGAAACCCATTCCAAGCTCTCATGACTTTCATGGTGAGGAACTTCCTCCTCACATCGACTCTAAATCTACCCATCTCCAGCTTTGCTCCATTGCCCCTAGTCCTGTCACTACATGTCATCCTAAATAGTCCCTCCCCAGCCATTCTGTAGGCCCCTTCAGATACTGAAAGGCCACAATAAGGTCGCCTCATAGCCTCTTCTTCTCCAGACTGAACAGCCCCAGTTCTTTCAGTCTGTCCTCATAGGAGAGGTGTTCCAGCCCTCTGATCATCCTTGTGGCCCACACATCCTCTGCACACACTCCAGCATGTTCACATCCTTCTTGTAATAAGGGCTCCAGAACTGGGGACAGTACTCTAGGTGGGGTCTCACCAGGGCAGAGTAGTGTTAAGCAGATAATCTACCTGCTCACACTGCACACAGCTGTCTCCCCTGAGATCAGTGAGAGGCAGTGGCATTCCCTGCAGCCTGTCACCTGCACAGCCTCATCTAGACGGGGGAACTATGTTTGGGTTCCCATATCAATGTGCACTGGTGACCATAACCTGGCCTTCTGCTGCCGGGCTGACACCATTTTATAAACTATTTTTTTTTTGCCCCCTCACACACCAAGCAGAGGGCTGGCTGGCTGCTGCTTCAAGATTTCCTGTATTTAAATCTCCTGTGATTTCCACCCAGTCATGTCCCTTCTCAGCTTTACCTGTGAGAGATTCCAACTTCTGTCAGATCCTTCTTTCCTCCCTCCAGCTTCCCTTGTTCAGGAAACTCCTTGACCACCTCAAAAACGTCAAGAAAAACCCCATTCAGTACCAGCATGGCTGTCTCCCTCTGTGCAGTCTGAGTGCCGCTTCTGTTTAAGTCTGAGCACCTGTAGGGGTAAAGGGAGGGCTTGAAAAGGCACCTCATGGGCAACTGAGAGGAGCTGTGGGTTCAGGGGTAGCAGGAAGGGCTCTGAATGCATGTGGTGGATGAGGGGATCAGGATGTCTCGCTGGGAATGGACAAACAGAGCAAGGAGTGGAGATCTCCGAGTGTGCCGAAAGGTAACGGGAAGGAACTGTGTGGAGTGAATGCACATGTAGAGGATAAAGCAGTGACTGCATGACAGATCCAAATGTGTGAGGAGGGTAGTGGGGGGTGTGAGCACACATGGGCAGAATGAAAGGGACCGAAGGGCATGTGGAGTGGTAAGGAGGCACTCCTGGGGCACTCACAGAAGTGTAGCTTATGTACTGTGGGTGAAGTGATGTATGATGGGGGTAAGAACAGGGTGAGATGGAGGAGTGCTGAGGGAGTATGGGGTGAAGGGACTTGAGACCTGTACCCAGGGGTCTCTGAAGACCTATGTGGAGTATTCATAGGGGCTAGAGTACAGTCTGGAGCCTGGCGGGGACTGGAGTTAGAGCAGAGCTGCCAGTGGGATTGACCTGCAAGCTGTTCCTGAGGATCATCTGCATGTACCCAGCCAAGCAAGATAGTCTCCTCACCCCGCCCTCGTGGATGATGTTCATTCTCGGAGCCATGCTGGGAAAATCCCAGCTAGCTGCAGGAGCTTCCAGCTGCCCCTGGCAACTGTGTTGTGCTGCCTGTGTGCCAGCTGCCCAACACCAGATCCTGAGAGAGGAGGAGGCACCAGGGGAGATGGCCTTAGGCTTGGAGGAGTATCACGAACTGCAGCTGCCGTGAGTGAGATACCCCAGCCCCACCCCGTCCTCACCATGAGACAAGCTCACTGCCCAGCTCATACAGCAAATGCTGCTGGCCAGAGGTGAGCGACAGCTGGACAACTGGGCCAGCAGGGCCCCAGTCACCAGTGTTCTGCTGGTTCATGTGTTCATTGCCAAATCCACGGGGTGACACTGCCGGGGTGGGTGTCACTGGCAGGGTGCTGGGTTCCCATGCAGAAGGAAGCTGTGGTCTATCTTCAGTTGGGGCACCCCAGTAAGTCAGGGCTCCATCTCTGCCTGGCCCCGTCAGAGATGCCAAGACACTTGGGTGCCCATCTGCTGCCTGATGTGTTCCTGGATGCCTCTCACACGGGTTCCCTGCTGAGAGCGGGGTTTTTGGTACCATCCTTGGCAACAGGGAGTTGGAGACAGGCAGGGAAGCTGGAGTGGGAGGGATCGGGGGGGTACTAGTCATGTGCCAGGTGCTGGCAGGCAGTGGTCTTCCCTGGGGGGCTGTAGTCATGGTGGCAGATGCTCCTGCTCAGGCTCTCCCCAACAGACCATGATTTGCTCCTCATGACCCATGGCAGGACAGTGCCTTCGTGGGATGCTGCTATGCTGTCACTGCCCACAAGCCTGCTGCTGAAGAGGAGGGAGTTGGCAGAGGTGGAGCAGGCACTACAGAGCCAGCAGGAGGTGAGAGAAGCCGTCAGCCCCTCCATGTGCCCTTTTCCTGTGGGCTGCAGCCCTAGCCACAGTGTGCTATGAGAGACAAGCAGCCAATGGGCACCCATCCTTGCCGTGACTGCCTCGGTGTTGGGAAATAGACTCAGCACCCTGCAATCCTGCAGGAGTTTCAGCAGAGGATGGAGAGCCTGATGCAGCGCTGGAACCAGCTGGGCCAGAGGGGAGAGCAGCTCCAGGATGCCATGCTCAAATTTCACAGTATCACAGTATTACCAAGGTTGGAAGAGACCTCATAGATCATCAACCTGTTACCACAGAGCTCAAGGTTAGACCATGGCACCAAGTGCCACGTCCAATCCTGCCTTGAACAGCTCCAGAG